>JANHZU010001970.1:185362-198678 GCA_032468055.1 Acrochordus granulatus
ATGGTGATCTCTGAGTGATATTTTCTAGCTCTGTGTTTGCAACATATCTCTGGGAATTTGGATGAAAAATTCTACATGCTTCAAATTATTCTTCACTAACATTATTTCAGCTCAGGCTCACACTCCTCCCAGCACTTTCTTCACATATGCAACCCTGAGTAGATTTTACTCATTATCTTTAATATTAAGGGCCTGCATCCAGTTCAAGCAGAGGATCAACCAAAAAGATGACATCAAACAGCAGTTTGTAGACAAAGTAGGGCTTCTTGAAATTGAAATGGGATTCACTTCCTAGTCAAGGGGTATTTTTTAAACCCTCCTCAAGTTCTTAATTAAAGAAAAAAAAGAACTGGTGAGATTTTTAAAAAAGTATAGATTTGTGACTGATAACTATCACTTCCAACAGGAGATGATTTAAGGGCTCCCCCCAAAAAATGGGAGATGGAAGATGTTGGAGTTGCCATAACATATCATATGTTGTTACAGCACATTTCAATGCACTTTTTTCAAACTGCAGCCAAACTTACTATAGAGGGTTTTAGAGCAGGTGTTGGTGTTGCCATTTAATCTGTACAATTTTCATATTCTATTTCAGACTTCCAACTGGATTGATGAAATCCAATTCATTGCAGCTTGCTCAGCTGATGATCCAGTTATGTCTGATTTGAGAATTTCTTATTATTGTAGAATCATAGAGCTGGAAGGAACTTGTATGTCTTCCAGTAAGTCACTTCCCTTCGTCCTCACAAGTTACTGGTCCAGATTTAAATTTTAAAAATGTTTAAAGCTGCTAAATGTTTGTGGACCTGTCTGCCTGGAAAAAGGTATGGCATTTATATTTACTAAATATGTCTTTACAATATGGACCCTTCTGTTCTAAATACTATACATTTTTAATTTGCTGTAAAAGATAATTATTTCACCAACGAAGTAATCTTGCTCATAAGTAATAGACTATTTTGGAAGAAGTGATTTAGTGCACAAGTCTATTATGTAAGTCCTTAGAAATTGACGCAATAGACATGTAGGAATATCTCTGATGCTTTTTGTTCTTCTATCCCCATGTATGTGCCCAAATTTGCATATACTAGGAGGCATGGGTAAATCAGTGGATTAATATCTCAGTCTTATTGAAATAAACTAAAAGTTCAAGCAATGAATTTCTTCATGTAACACTTGTAAACAACTTCCTTATTTCAGCAACCAGAATATTGCCAAGATCTTAAAGGAACAGCAGCCAAATAATTATTCCAAAAGTGTTAAGAAATCCCCCAAATAAATATCTTCACATAGAAGCAAGGCTTTGCAGAATAAATAGTTTAAGAGCATTTAAAAATCATACTAATGAAAGCAATACATATCTGAGCATACAGTAAATATGGAAACTTGCATCAGAAATTTGAAGCCAGTAATCAAATACTGTTTGTACAGCAAGGAGAAATGTCATATAACATACCATTACAAGCAAACAAGAGCCAACCCTCCAGCTGAAGTTTTAACTATCTTTTTAGATTCAATTCAGCTGACATGAACTGGAGCTGACTCCTTCAAATCTACCCACTCTAGGTTATAACCAGTGTATGATATAGATTCTTACTCCCCAAAATTGAGATTAAATATACTTATGCCAAACAAACAAACATGTTGGCTAAAACCATAAAATACCTCATGTGATTCATAGAATGAACATACCAGACATTATTTTACATATGTAGTACACATAGGTAAAGGTTTCTCCTGCCAGTTGTGCCCGACTTTAGGGGGTGATGCTTATCTCCATTTCCTAGCTGAGTATCTGAAGGGGGTTATGTGGCCAGCATGACTATATGCCGAGGTGCATGGATGCTGTACATAATACACATACCATTTATATTTTTTGTATGCACTTTTCTCAAGTTTGGAGATTTCCCAGAAGCCTCTTGCTTTTTCATTCCCTACATCTGTAGTCATGTTCAGTTTCAGGATTATGGAGTCCTAAAAAAATCATTTAAATCCAGCACTACAAAAAGTATGCAGCTGACATTGCCTAGCTGCAACTGGAAGCCAGCCTTGTTGACGTGGAGGAAGGATACCACAGTTGGGGTTGAATAGGAGCAGATCCTTCTCCACTCTAAAAGGAAATTGAAGTCTATATAAGAGAAGCCTGGAAGAGAAAAAAAAGTAAGGCAGCCAATTTAATGATCTCTTGGAATATATCCTCATAGTTATATTTGGGCTCCTTCAATGCTTTGGGGGGAAAAGCCAGGCTACAGGTCCAGCTGGATTGTGCAGACTTTGTGGTACACGAACTCAATGCTTAGTTGTTTCAATTGTATGTTGCTTCCTACAGCTTGGTAGATATCAACAGTATTAAGTTACCAGGGCAATCATTTTACAATGTAATCCTCAAAATGTAATACTCAAAGTAATACCTCTAACAATGCAAGAGAATATTTATGTTTTTGTAATGCAGCAATTGTTTAATATTTGTTTAGTATGTGATATAAATAGTTTCCCTCCTTTCTGCTTACTTATTTTGGGTTGATTTAGATTAGCTGTATTTTTATAGTTTCCATGTATTTCTTTTTTGGAGTTTTTTTAAACTGGATTTGTTTTCTATTTATTTTTCCAAAACTTGTTAAAACAAATAAATAAAACTGTACTTTACAAAAATCAGAATAATTCCAACCAGATTAATGGCTAACATACTGCACTAGGATCAGGGAAACACAGATTCAAGTCCCCTCCAGCCATGGAAGCACACTGGTTGGTTCCATGCTAGGTCACTAACTCTCTGCCCTACCACAGTGCTATTTCTGTGGGAAAAATTGGAGAAGAGAAAACTCAATTTAAGTTTTTTTAAATTTCAATTTAAGCTCCCAGAAAAAAGATAAGCTTTCAGTCTAACTAGACAACCACAACCTGTTGGGTCATCATTTCAAAGATACTTCCTTACCTAAGCAGAAATAGAATGATCACAGGTGGGGGGCGGAAATCAGAGGGAGCAAGAGTGACTTCTGAATTCCTGTTGATTTCCCCATTGTGTTTCTTTGTGGGAAGCTAGCAATGAGCATTAAATATCTTTCTTCCTTCCTGTTCCTTCCTTATTCCTTCTCTCCCTCCTTTCTTTGCTGTTCTTCCTTCCTTCCCTCCCTCCCTCTTCCTTCCTGCCACATAAAGTTTAGACTTTCTGCCACTTTCCCTTTACGAGAGGAGCTATGCAATCATGGAAGTTTCAAAGGTTCACCATGAGTCAGGAAGATAGATGGGGTTGCACAAGTAGCTGGAGTGTTACAAGTGCAGAGGGCTATGGTGTCTGCAAACCTGAGGGAGACTTATCCTTGCAACTTGTGACCTTCCCTGTTAGCTTTGCCATTGCCTTGTGGGAATGTGTCACAGAGCATTAGAAATTATGATCAGGTGACTGTGGCTGACTAAAGAAGTGCAGTAGCACTGAAGTAGCAGCAGAAATGTGACAGCACTGAAACAGCCATAACTCTCCAAACAGAAATCAAAGGTTCCATATTCTGGACAGTTTTTGCAAGTTAGCCCATTTGAGGGTACATTGATTCAAAAACTGTTGCCCTGTGATGCATTGTTTTGCCCAACTGAAGATTACACATGCACAGACACAAGTTTCATAGTATATAGAAGAACCATCTCCAGCATCTTGAAACAGAAGTTCTAAGAACAAGCAAGGGACTCTTGAGCTCTGGTTCTTGTTTACATAATTGGGACCATATATAAGCAACTCTTAGTACAGTCACAATAAAATTCTAAGTGGAAGTAACATTCGATGTAATTTGACAAATAACATCCATTTAATCTACCTACATCAAAGTCTTCTACAGTTACAAGACTATAGCTTAAGATTTTGGGAAAACAGCAATATAACCCATATTTCATTCACATAATCATCATAATTTTATTCCTAGTTTTATAAATAAATAAGTCAGAATGAGAGAACGTGGGCTGCCCTTGGACTCTTACCAAGCACATCTAATCTTATCCACTGTTTCCTGTAGTATCAATATTCACTGCCCCTTAATAGCAGCTTAAATGTATGTTTCATATACCTGAACATCCTGATCTAGTATAACTGTACAAACTATAGGTTAACAAATAGTACAGTTCATGTGGAAATGAGGTACAGCATTCACAACTCTGTAATTTGAGCCAATCTCTGTGCAAGTTCTAGGTTTTCTGTAATGTACAGTTAATATATTCCTGTGGCAGAGCTGTCATGCTTAAGAACATGGCTCTTCTTTGCAGCATTGTACGCTTCAAAGGAAATATTTTTTTTCCTGGGAGGGCTTACTGATGAGAGTATAGCCCCTGCCATGTGGCCAGGTGGGGATGGAGTCTAAATTATCTAGGGCCCTACAAGCTAGCATGAAAACATTTGGGAGATAAATACAGGGTAAGAAGTTAGAGAAAAGGGACTTTTTTTGCAGCTCTGCAGAAGATGCTACCAGTGAGAGAAATGATGGGACTAGAAGTGGACCAACGAAGGGTAACTAGAAATGTGGGAACCCCTAACAATCCATAGCGAAGGAGCAAGGAGAAACCAAGTGAGGCTGAGGAAGAACTAAGAAAAAGTGTCAGAGAGGAAAGCAGGGCTTGAAATACAATTACAGTACAAAATACAGATGGTTCAAGTGCTAGCAAGAGGGGGAATGTAGCTGCAACAGCAGTGCTAAAGAAGGAGGGAAATCAGCATCCAAAGCAAGCAACTAAGGTCAGTGACTAGGGGAGAAGAGAGGAAGCATAAGCGATGTCCAAGGGAAGAAATATTAAGGAACTCATCAACAGGGACTGGATAAGGACATACACAACATGTGGTTAAACTTTTTTCCCTTGGGTCTTCGTTTTTACACTCATTTATAAACACACAAACGGCACCAATTCTTTACTGCAATTTGTATAAAGCACAGTAATTGAAACTTGGATTTCTCAGAGCTGAGAGTGTGTGTCTAAAGAGGTTCCTATGCTTATTCAACTCTCTGACAATCCCCTCCGTTGTTAGGAATACTATAATCTGTCTAACTGTGTGCTTATGAGATAGACATAAAAAACTCAGCACTGCTTATTACTGACCATTTTTCACTGGTTATTACTGACCATTTTTCATATACAATATCATTCACAATGATAGATAACTAGGTAAAACAACAAAAGTACTTTTTGTTTAGTCTAAGATATGTGATTTTCGCTTTGCTTGATAAATGTCTCCCAAAGGTCTGTATCATGACTGTACTCTGCTCTGCAATAATTTTTAAAAAAACAGGATAACAGTTCTAAAAAGATGCTTCCACATATCAGCTTTTTCAAAGATCAGAAGTGTTTATTCTCTGCATACCACCCTTCACCAGAGACAACACTCTTACCTCATTCCAGTTTATATTGGAATACATGTGTAGAGAGTCTACACATGTCTACAAAGTCTAGATTTATAAATACAGCATCCAAAAGCCTGCCCAATAGTGAGAGTTTTTGGGAGGTGTAGTTCAATAACATCTTGCACATAGCTTGCATTACAATTATATCAGGAAAATAGATGTTCATAGGAATACAAATGTGCACAATATCATCTGAAACAGTGTTGAAAATTTTACAAAGCTACTTCATGCCTAGTTGGAAAAAGAGTTGTATAAAAACATTTCTTTGGGGTATTCAAAGATCCTGTTCTGATTATCTACCTATCCATCCATCCATCCATGCATAAGTGTGTGTCCATCCACACATGGGAGGTTAGCCATTTTTCAGTTCAGGGTAGCAGGATATCTAACCTGAAGAATGCTTCATATATTTAAAAATGAGAAGCTGTAGCAGCTGAGTAATGCAGATTTTCAAATTAGGATGTAGAGGAAAAGAACACGAAGTCCCTGCAAACTCTAAAATTCAAAATAGCAGATTCAAGTCCAAAGGATGTTTCAGGGCACACAGCCTGCAAAGGTACCCTTGGAAGAAGGGTAATGTACAATGCAATGTCTTAACGCAAGATATTAGAGCTCAAGTACAAAAGCTCAGGGTTTGTGTTGCAACCTCATGATGCAATTTATGTTTTTTTGTCATTGTCCTTTGTATCAGATGCCTATTCCTACTTCTAAGATTAGGTGGCAATGTCTGCTTTAAAAGGCTGCAGATAGGTTTGGCATCAGTACTTCAGCATGCTCTGAAACACCTTTTCTATGTTATATCCGACATACTGTGCAGACGTATTACCTGTATTGTCTGTTGAGGTAAGTCACTATATTGAATTATTGTTTCCAGCCTTTCCTTTTTTTTCTTTTATTTTGGCCAAATGTGGACTATATTCAGCTGTTTTGGAGCAAATTACTTGAGATACCCTGCCCATACAGTTGTGTCATTCAGTCTTCCAGCAGTACCACCAGTTGTGTCATCCAGAAGTAGCCAGCACTCTGGCTGGTTAGATCTGCAAACTCCACATGATGGGGTGAGCTCCCGTCACTAGCCTCCAGCTCCTGCCCATCCAGCAGTTCGAAAGCACGTGAAAATGCAAGTAGATTAATGGGGACCTCTGTCAGAGGGAAAATTGCCAGCCAGTAAATCGATGGAGCAGCAAGTCAGTGCGATGGAGCAGTGAGTCAGCATGAAATTCACTGGAGTTGAGTTGGGGTGGAGCAAGGAGTCTCGGAGGATGCCCCGGATATGAACATTGCCGGCCAGCTGGGGGGGGTGTAAAAATAAAAGAAATGTATAATCCCTAACCTATGTAAGCTGCCAAGAGTCTCCAGAAATTGGCGGCGTAGAAATATGATTAATAAATAAATAAATAAAAATAAGAAATTATCACACAAAACAATTCCCATGTGGCACTATCTACAGGATGGAGTGGTACATGTATAAAACAAATATGAAACACTTTAGTTCTAGATTCATTTGTGGAAACATAACTGCAGATGGATTACTATCAATTCTGGAACAAAACTATCATATCTGATTTTGCTTTATTTTTATTTTCTCAAGCATTTGTTTGGTTAGGCGCTACTTTTGCATCAGCTTTTCCAGCACACACTTTTTCCCAGGATACATAGTTTCTGTAAGCAATGTTTCCTAATAAACAGTATTTTGGATGTATTTTTTTCTTAATGCATACAATTTTTGTATGTAGATTTCCTTCTATTTTGTTCACTTTTTTTAAACTATTTTTTAAAACTATTTTCCATCTATTTTGTTCACTTTTTTTTAAACTGCAAACCATATGGAAATCTGCATTGTTCAACATTTTGAAATCAGTGTATCTTCAGCTTTTCCTATAATGCCTACAGATGCAAACTTGATAAATCTGTATTACAATCAGGACTGAATAAATCTATCGAGAAATGCCAATATCAACTGAGCAAGAGTTTAGAAAAGAAATACTTGGTCAACAAACTCAGAATTTCTGGATTTTGTCAGGAAAAAACAGCATTCTACGATTCAAGAGCTGACTTTAGTACTACTAGTGCTAATGTATTGTATATTACAAATCTATCTGCTATCCGTTCTACTAAATAGAAGATTCTGATTTTTTTTCCTTTGGTTTGGATCAGTCTTGACTCTTGGCAACTGCCTGGACAAGTCCTGCAGTTTTCTTGGTAGCATTTCAGAAGCCTTTGCCATCTGTCTAAAACTGAGAGAATGTGACTGGCCCAAGGTCACCCAACTGACTTTCTACCTAAAGCAGAACTGAAACTGAGTCTCTCAGTTCCTAGCCTGCTGCCTTTAACTGCTGCATGACACTTCCTCTTACTTATGGGTGTTTTATGTGATTTTATTCTAGTATCCCTGTACTATTATATTCTGTATTTCATTCTTATTTCTTGTTATGTAGCTTATAGGTACACATACTAATCAATTTATTTATATGTATACAGGTAGTCCTCAACTTACAACCACAATGGAACCCAGAATTTTGGTCATAAATTGTTGTGATCGTAAGACAAGGCAATACATGAATGGATTTAATTTCATGAACATTTTTACAACAGTCATAAAGCATGTCACCGTGATCATTAAGCAAATTACATGGTCATTACGTATATATAATGGGTATTTTTGTCATTTTCTGTTAGAAAATGGTAAAAAAATATTTACAGAACATGGTCATGTGACCATGGGACACTGCAACCCGTCATAAATGCAATGTGATCATGGACTGTGGAGGGTGTGTGGCAATTGTAAGTTCAAGGATGGGTTGTAAGTAGCTTTTTTGAAGCTCATCATAACTTTGAATGGTTGTTAAGTGACTGATTGTAAGTTGATTTATATTCACTTACTTTGGAGGTTTCATATTGTTCTTTTCTTTCTTTATAGCTGTAAATAAAATTATTTGCTATGCAGCTAGAGCTCCTTAGCATATTACAATATGCAGATTTTTGCTCTATTAAAGTCCTGTTAGTTGCAAAGTGAAAAAAATGGGGCATTCAGTTTTCAGATAAAGTTTGATTTGTAAATAAAATGTGCTAATAATGAAGATGTGTGATGTGTGAATCATTCACAAGCTTTACTTTTGACATAAGCTAAAATTTTGCTAAATGAAAAGAAATTACACATGATGAGAGATACATGGCTAAACCCCAAGCACCACTTCACATCTCCATCTCTTCAGTAGCATATAATAAAATAAACTTAATGGTGTGACATCAACACAAAAATCAACATTTTTTAACCCTGCAAATGTGAACCAACTACAGTATTTCCAAGGTAGGCAGATCATTATTTTAAAGCAGTATTTCTGCTTTAAAAAAGTAGATAGACCCATAGTAGAAGCCCAGGGAGACAAACAGTGGACTAATGCTTTTGTGATACAGGTAGTCCTCAACTTATGACCACAACTGAGAACAGAATTTTAATTTCAAAGCAAGGCAGTTGTTAAGTGAATAATGCCCAATGTGATTTATTGAACAACCTTTGTTGCCGTAGTTGTTCATCACTGCAGTTATTAAGCAAATCATGCAGTCATTAAGTGAATCTGGTTTCCCCAAATGACTTTGCTTATCAGAAGCTGGTTGGGAAAGTCATAAACAGTGATAACATGACTCCAGGATGCTGCAATACATGCCAGTTGCCAAGCACCCAAATTTTGATTATGTGATTATGTGAACAGGGGAAGCTGCAATAAATGCAAGGATCAGTCAGTCATTGTAACTGACTGATTCACTGCCATTGTAACTTTGAACAGTCATTAAATGAATAGTTGTAAGTTAAGAACTACCTGTAGCTAATTAGGTTTTGAAGAAACATTTTCAAAAGAGACAATTAAATGTAATCTAGGGGACTGGAGATAATAGTTTTAACTAACAGGATAGTATATTCTCCTGTGTCCAGAGAAAGAGAATGAAAGAAACTAACAGCTTTTCTTCTCAAAAGATGAAAAATATTAATCATCCATATGGGATTCATCATTAGAAATAACAGTAGATAACAGAAAAAAATGAAAGTAATGTAACTTTAAAATAAGAAGTCATTTTAAATTTATACTTATAACTGCTGTAAAAGAAAATCAGAAGTCATTTCTTTATATTTCATTTTTTTCTTTCTGCACTTTTGACTTTCTTTTTTTCTCTTAATTATTAGTTTCTGATAGTTCTTTATCTTTTTAGTGTAAAATATCCAATAAAGTTATTGAAAAATTATGAAAAATATTAATAATCCTAGCTTTTTCTTTGTAGGGATACTTGGAACGGTCATTTTGAAGAAATTAAAAAAAAACATCAGTTTTCCCATGCTTTCTTCCAGATCGTATATCCAGATTTTGATTTTTAAAAATATTGGCAATAATGTGCAACGTGTCCTAATTAGTTTGGGCCTGAAAACTGTGATTAGTTCAAAGTTATCTTTTGAGCTTTACATCTAACAATACTTTATTTATTTTTCACATTTTTGAACCACCCATCTCCCTCACAGAGGACTTTACATGCAGCTATATTTCACCATGTCCCCTAAGTTTGGAGGGGGGGCCAGTGTTATAGTAGCTTCTTATGACAGTCATCAATAATAACAACACTAAAAGGAAAAAAATCAGAATTCTAAATCCTTTACTAGAGCAAGAATGCTTTTGAAGCTCAACCAGGGAGCCACTTATGGGTATTCTGAGCAAATAAAAACACACCAGTATCCCACCAGATCATAGTTTCACATAACAAAGTTGGTGAACTTTCTTAAAATGAAAGGTTTGTATTCCCCTTGGAGGTAATCCTTAAGATAGAAAAGATTATCCAGATAATGATGTGCTGAGTTCTTCAGTTCCCTTAATTTAACTCAGGAAGGATGGAAACAAATTGAAGAGAAATTGCTTGAACTGGGGGTGAGGGCCTGGGGAAGGGGATATGAATTTCTTCCAAAATTTTCAAGAGACACCAAGAAGGACAATCCATCTTATGTGATATTGTTGGAAGAGACTTGTGTGCTAATGGTTATTGCTGTGATATTCAAATCTCAAGGTCCATTACATATTGTGTAACGCTTGCCTAACATTTTTCATCACTTGGCGTCAGCAACTTCAGCAAGTTCAGATAATATAATGGATAACAATTCATTATTATAATTCAATTTATCCCAAATTATCTCAATTACACTATATTTCCATTTCTTTCATCATTCATTGATACCATAACAACTTCCCTCTAATGGAAATTAATGAATTTCTTCCCCACATCCTTCAAAGTTTTTACAGTGCATCTCTTCTCTCGTTGGTCTACTTCCAATTTGCCCTTTTTTTCCCTCCCTAGCCTGTCTCATCTAACACTTAAAAGCACTCCCCAAAAAAAAGTGCCAGCATTCCCATACACAAAAATGACTCTGAGTTATGTGCAGCAGCCTGAAGCTGCTTGTCTCACACATAGATATTGGTTAGACATGAAGCTGAGTTAAGAAATTCCAGTCAAGATGCCAATCTATATTTTAGGTTAGGCAATCTGAAATTGGGTAGTCTGTTCAGATGGCATTTATTACATACTCTGACTGGTAGATTCTTCTCTCCCTTTATAAGCAAGCACCAATACTTTATAAACAAGCACCATGGACTGGTCTTTGAGAACATGAAGTTTCTATTAATGCATCTTTTATATGAACTGCCCGATACTGACAGCTCTTCTTACTTGATATTTTCTGGCCTTAATATCCCTGTGTGTTATCACAGCCCTTTTATCCAAATCTCTGCTGTGAGAACACTTCCACAATTTGTACTTCCTGGGAGCTCTAAGTAATGTAGCACACATGGTCACTTTTTTTGTTTCTACATATTGTTGATCTCTTTGTGTTCAACTGATGATTGTTCAGGTTTGAGGTAAACCCTTCACTGCACAAAAGTTTCCACCATTGTTATTGATCCTAGGAACAACAATAATTTATTTTTATATTTATATCCTGTCTTTATTACTTTTTATAAACAACTCAACATATTCAACATACCTTCCTCCTCCTATTTCCCCCACAACAGCAACCCTGTGAGGTGAGTCCGGCTGAGAGAGGGTGCCTGGCCCAAGATCACCCAGCTGGTTTTTGTGCTTAAGGTGGGATTAGAACTAATGATCTCCCAGTTCCAAATGTGTTACCCAACCCAGCATAGCTGGAATTCTTGTTTTTTTATACTTTTTTACATACATATACATCCATCTACACATTCACACCTCATCATGTTAGTGCAAAACACTTTCATGAGTGAGCAAGGACATTAACTAGTGTCTCCAAAAGATATCACTTTCAAAAAACAATTCTGTGTGTTCTCAAGTATTTGGTTTGGATAATATGGAACTAGAAACCACAGATTCAAATTTATTTCAACATTTAAAAGCGAATTATAGATGTTTCGTCTGGAGACAAGCAGGGAAATTGATCAACTTAGCAAAGTTGGAAACAAGATTCACACTATGATGTCTGTGAAGACTCTCACTCGTCCAGGGTAATTGCATCGCAACAAAATTTAAAAAACAGGCATCTGGACTGGATTTTTTAAAACTTTGTTGCTATCCAAAGCAGTGTTGCATGAGCATTCATATTTGTTAGGATATACAGGTAGTAGCAAGTACCCCACACTCATACCAGCCATGCATGATGCTTTAGGAACTTGCAAAAGGAAAGTTGAAAGAACCTAGTCCCAATTTTTTTCATGGCAGAAACTACAGGGGTATTTTTATATTACATACATGTGTATTCTCCAAAATACAGGATAGTCATATTTATTTTCTCTTCTTTTCTGTTTTTATTCTGTGTATGTGCTGCAGGAATCTAAAGTTAATCAAATCTCCAGAAACATTCTGCGTGGAAAGCTTGGAGGGAATCTTCACTGCCCATTTCAGTGGAGTGCAAAGGATGGCATGCAATCTAAGTCTCTGATCTGCTATTTCTATAACCTATGAAATATGCCCCAAACACTTTCCATTCAGATAATACAACATTAGTGGTAAAAGATATACCTGAGTTCAATTTCCTGATCTCCTTCCTAGCATACCAAGAGTTGTTGCAGCAAGAAATCATTATGTCCCATTATTTCCCACCAAGTACTAAAATCAAAACTTGCGGGGACAAAAGTCTTTTTGTGAAAACACAAGGAAGTAGGAGGAAAAATCCAGTGACAAACTTGACACTCAAGTATGGTGAAAATGGATGAAAAAGATTAAAGCTGAAAAATATGCCAAGTACAATACATCCAAAATCAGGTGGTATGATGACTGCATAGTAATTTGGAGATATGTTTAATCATCTTAATCTATGCTGGATTTGTAGGTTAGCCTTGTTATCTTATTGTTTGAAAGACACTAACTGTGATAGGCCAGCCCATGTTGGAAGCCCATAAATCTCAGTTTCAACCCCAAACACGTTTTGTTTCTTTTGTTTGTTGCTGAAGGTTACCAGTGATTTGTCAGATATTACTATTCAGGCACCAAAACTCTTTGCCCTTTTTCTCAATTCTGATACCTCGTAAGGTGTAATGTGTGCATGTGCACACGTGCATTATTTTTTTTTAAATCAGGTGTTGACATGCATTAACCACAACACATAAGATAGTAAAGGCATGAATTCTGTGCAAAACAAGTTGAGCTTACAGGTAAATTGTATTAGTGGAGGTTATTATTTTAGCTGAGCCTCATGGACTTTCATTAACATGTTGGTTTTAAGTTCGTATGCCATTCAGAGTCACTGGTGTGAAACGGTTGGCTCTATAAAACGTTTAAATAAATAAATGACATAACAAGTAGCTGGTGCTATTTTGCTCACAGTGACCCACCGGTGACTCTTTTCCTTACCCCAGCAGGATATACATCAACGTTTCTTTTCAGTTTCTAAATCTTTATCATGACAAGTTGGTATTTCATAATACCTTACTGTCT
>JANHZU010001971.1:16862-33531 GCA_032468055.1 Acrochordus granulatus
CCAGTCCAGATGCCTGTTTTTTAAACTTTGTTGCGATGCAATTACCCTGGACGAGTGAGAGTCTTCACAGACAAGCTACTAGATATGGCTAATCTCTGATCATTAAGAAAATGCTAATATCTATTGGCTGATCACTAACAAATGCACGTTATTCGTGTAGTTTTGCCTGAACATTTGATAGTGAATTCATCTAAAGCAAATGGAAACGATTCTCTTCCTAACAGTAGTAATAGATGAAATCGTTAAATGTAAATTACATTTCAGCGGAGTAAAAAAAAATTTTCTCCGTTTTTTTTCCTGCCGGTCCCAATTGAATATGAGGAAGGAAAGCCTGCTTTAAAACTGCTTTCCAGGGACAATGACATGTCAAAGGGTGAGGAGTAGGATGTGTGGGAGTGTTTTAGGATGACAAGAAGTGCGTCAGTGTCATAACAACCTCCTCTTCAGCTGCTCCAATGAATGCATCAGCAACCGACCCTTCCCCACAACTGTGACATCACTAAGAAAGAGGCCCATTAGTGAGAAAGGAGTGGTGAATTTTGGGGGGGGGGAACCTCCCAAGCATTCTGCCCAGAAATCTAGCAGAGTATTTTGAAAATCGCTTTGCGCTCAGTTACAGGTTGCAGTAAAATGTGTCTCTGAATGTGGAACTCCCTGGAGTAAGCTTCAAGTCCTGTTAGTGGTTCAGATTGAATTAGTAGCCGTCGTAAGGTCATTAGGGCTTGTGTATATGTGTACATGTTGCTCATGCTCCACTGTAGTTCTCCAAAGTGGTATCTACCAACAGGATCAACCGGACTTTGGCTCTGGAAACGATATATCTAGTAAATGTACAACTACTTTTTTTTTGTTTGTTACATGAGAGTAAGAGTATGGTAGACTGATTGGACTGAGATAACCAAGAAATAAACTCCTTCTGGATCTCTGTATGTAAAATTCATGCCCACCCATGCATGTGCAAATGGTGCTGCCCTACTGGAGTTTGCAGCAGAACTCCAAGACCAAACTTTGCAAACAGAGCTAACGATGTTCTGCACATTTACTCCGCTGTTCCTTGCTTTGGTAGGACGAGCTCCCCTTCCTCCGCTGAGCAAAAAGCTCGCCTCGAAAGGTTCTCCCATTTCCAAAATGTAATTGGAAGGGGGGGTGAATGGTCAAAGTGAAAAAAAATGTGTAACATACAAATCCAGCTGTGCACGCAGATTTTGGGTCCATCAACCAAACTCCCTGCAGCAAGCGAACAATGAGAAGAAAGAGAGGGTGGAAAGAAAAGATGTTCCTGGAAGGAACACCTCTAGAGGGTGTTAGGAAAATCAGGATGTCAACTGCGTCCATCTAATCAGAGTTGCTCCCCTTTTTAATGTTTGTGACACCTGTAAAAAAAAGAGTGAAGCTTCGACTGCATGTACAGGTCGTCCTCGACTCATGACCGGTCGCTCAGCAACTTTCGAAGCTCCGACGGACCCACCTGGAAGTACCAACGACCCAAATTTGAAATTCCGATGGTCGCCCTTCTCCCTGGTAGCAACCGGGCTTGATGCACAGGCTCCATTGCAGTCGTAACTCGAGGACCACCTGTACATGGCTGTCACCTTGACTTTTTGACCCTTCTGGGGATGCCCTTAAAAACTTGTGGTTTTTAAGCTTGGGAAGCCGCAAAGGCCAATGTCTCCCGTTGCCCAACACAAACCAACGGATTTCCATGTGTTCCAGAAGGAGAGATCCCTCCTGCTCCTGCTTCCCAGAAAATAAGGCGCACCAATGGCTGCAACCTTGCAAAGAGCATGGTGAACCTCTACACCACCACAGAAAGTAAGTAGCAGCGCCTCAGCCCCTTGGTCTGGCGTTCGAAAGCAACAAAAAGTGTGTTTTTGACCGCGGCAGGGAGGCAAGTCTCAAGACAAACACGCAACGAAGAGCCATGGATCCTCTCCTTGCGCTCTTACGATGCTGCCTTCAAGCCTCCTGCGGTTCGAGGACAAACCGAACGCACGAAGCTAAAAATCTGCTGCCTGCTTAAAAGGCTGCGCCGTTTGTTGCCGTTCCGTTGTGTTGGGCCTGAATGGACCCTTTGCAAGCCTGAAAAGTGCCCCTAGGGGCAGGGGGGGCTGCAACTCCCAGAATTCCCAGCATTTGGGGACTGATTCTATTTCTGTCATTTAATGACAGCAGCGTCTTAACTAACCTTGCAACTTCGGAAGGCGGAACATAAAAAGCACGTCTGTTTTCGTCTCTAGCTTATACGAAGCCTCAGCTGCTGAGTCATCAGTATCTTGAGCCTGAAAGAGCCAAAGATCTCAGCAGATCCTCTCCTTTCCTCCTCTCTGAGGTAGGCTGATGAGTCAACACTTTGATTGTTGCCCTAGTAGATCACCAACATCGTATCCTTTCCTCCTGGGTCTCTAATGAAATCCCCCCAGCAGGCTGAACTGAGGGACGAGACCAAGTCATGCGACGACTTAAACCCCAGCCCCCTTTTGCCCAGTCAGTTTCCCAAACCATATCCCGTGTTGATTTTCTGGACTGGGTAGAGACCTTAAAAGGACTTGGGCTTTCCTTAAAAGCAGGCCATGAGGTCCACCCATCAGAAGCAAGAGCATGATCCAGAACATGTGGTGATGTGATAATGAAATCCTTGTGGGGAGAAACAGTGATTGACTGATTCATTCATTCATTCATGCATTCATTGACTGATTGATTGATTCATCCATTCATTCATTGACTGATTCATTCATTGACTGATTCATTGATTGATTGATTGATTCATTCATTCAGTAGTAAATTCTGCTACTGGGGCGGTTCAATTTCTGAAGTGCTGATGTGGCCCAAGAGCAATGCCACTTGCAGCTTTGTTGGGGATCTAAGCATCAGAACGTTTTGTCATTGGTGCCAGATTTAAGTCTCCCTTGGTGTGCTTTGCAGACAGAATCAGACACAGCTTCAGAAATCAGCTTCCAGTTCAATAGGCACAAGAAGACATCAAGTGTGGGCAGCCATTCCTCCGACATGGCCTCTGTTTCTTCGGTAGGTCCTTGAGATGTTGCTTCTGCAAGACGTTCTTGGAAAACCCCTCTTAGCTCCTTGAAAGCTATTCTAATTCTCTCTTACCCCCTCTTCTCACCACCCTAATTACTTGAAAGCTTCTCGAGACCTTCATTGAGACGCTGATTAAGTACCACATTCTGATGGCTTCAGCTGCTGGTTGCAACAGGGGCAGAACTTAGCTGTCCTTTGGATGACCTCAGAATGGCTAAGTAGGGTTAGACCTGTGCTGATCTCCTTGGAAAGAAAGGCACAAAGACAGTGCTTGGGGGGAGGGGGGAGGGGGAGACAGTGACAAATTGTTTCTGTCCTGTTGCCACAAAAAATACATCGACTTGCCCGTGGGGTCACCAAGTTTCTAACTCAGTGGAAGGGAGATCTGTCCCAGGATGAATTCGGAAAGTTTCAGGTGGGGAAAGAGGAAGGTAGGAAAGAACCGAGCACAGGTGGCTCCATATGTGGGGAGACCCTTGGAAACACCCCCTGTGGCCACTGCAGGGGTTTTCAACAGCACCCAGCCCTGCAATGAACACCACTGACTTAAAGTTACTATTTGCATGTCGCACAATGGACTGTGTCAGAACCACAAGGGAGGCATTAAAGGGGGAAAAATATGAGCAATAATTAGCAACTCCTCTACTACCTTCCCCTTCCAAAGATGTGAGCTAAGAGCAGGTCCACAATGAGGAAAGATAGGATAAAAATGCTACATCATCCCTGCTTGCAAATAACCTTCTCAGATGCTGCGTTGTTAATGCTTCTCACACAAATGTACCTACATTCAAAATTCATGTACAGGTGGTTGTATTATGAAGGCAATTCTTCCTGGTCACTGATTTTCAGATTACAGTTGTGTGGAACATTCCTCCGTTGTGTCTGAAGTCTTAGCTGCAAGAGGTGCAACATCTTCTGACATTTATTCCAGGGGACCAGATCATTTGCAAAATCGCTTCTAACCCTTACATTCCATGCTTCTGCCTGTAGATCTCTGAGGTCCTTGGTGCTTTCTGAATGTGGTCATTTTCTTACAGACATTTCATTACCAAACGAGGTAATATCATCAGTGCTAAAAGGAGGCGGGATTTGCTCTCTCCTTATAGACAAGCGGCTTGCCCTGTCAGGTTGGTGGGAATGTTCTTGGTAATTCCTTGATTAAACTATTGTTGGTAGTTCTTTGATTGGGGCCGTGTTTGCTGCTTGATTGTATCAATCCCATTCCCTTGTAGCACTGATGATGTTACCTGGTTGGGGAATGAAACATCTGCAAGAAAAACAGCTAAGATCAAGGGGCACCAAGGACCCCACAGTTCAATCCTGAGCCTTCTCTTCTGTTGGTACTTGTAGTTCTCTGGAACAGAACCTGTGCAATAATTTGGGAGCCTGAGCTCCAGCTGATCAGCACCACGAGGCTGTTCCGATCCGAGCGCAATTCGCCTTCAATTCTGTCCAAGTCAGACAAAGGAAGTTCATTAGCACGCGAGCCCTTCTCTACAATGATTGTGATTGTAACGGATGCTCATATTCTGGCAGCTCTCTGCCTCATTTTTTCTCCCTGCTCTTGAAAAATAGCAGCGTCTGCGATCAGAGATGTATTCAGGATGTAAGTCTGGGAAAGAACCTTCCTCTTCCGCCTGAAGCACGGCGGAGACGATGGAGACTTGCTCAACACCCGGTGAGCTTCCTCTCTTGTCCTCACAGACCTTCTCACGGTCGGTCTCCCTCTTCTCCTCCGTCTAGGTGAGCGGCAGTGTCCTGAGCGTGTACAGCGGCGATTTTGGGAGCGTTGACGCTCAGGGGCTAGTCCAGTTTGCCTTGGATTATGATGATAAGAACCAAGAATTCCAAATTTTCGTCTCCCAGTGCAAAGACTTGGCCATCGTGGATGAAAAGAAAGGGAGGACAGACCCGTGAGTGATTTTTTTTTAAAAAAAATAGGCTTAGCAATGTCTACTGTCCTCATTTTTTTTCGTTAAGCCTTGCTGATTTGCCTGGAATTTGATCTGAAGCCACCTGATACCGGGGAATCCATTAAGGGTATCGCTTGACAAAAACGTGAGTCTATTAATCTCCACCCTCGGTCACTGGGCACGAAGGACAGAAGTAAGTCTTCTTCACCTTCGTTACCCGTCTTCTTCGAGCATCCCAACGTTCAGTGTACCAGCCCATTGTTCATATTGAGCTTGCACAAGTAATACACTTATGTTCTTATAGATAGACTGCGTGCACAATTACCATTTTATTTATTTATTTTACACACAAAAGTTTTACTTGAAAGTTAGGTCCCTACGCAGACATCCTGAGATACTGGGGCAAGGAACCCTACCGATACAGACAAGCAAGCGTGCACTGGATCCTATCCATACTTGTTTCATAGAGTACAGAAATGTGATCGCCCAGGCCAGCTCTTGGTTGGTTGACCTGGCTGATTTATTCTTTAAGTCAGCATATGCTTGCATTTGAAAGTCATGCTTTCTCTGCTAAGTTTAAGCATGCCAGCTTTATTTTCAGAGGGGCATTCCATCCCTTTTTGAGAATTTGTTGTTAGTACTCACACTTTAAAACATTACAGGTAATCCTTGACTGACTGTAATTGAGCTGGGAATTGTAGCCGTCAGTCATTGTGGTTGACTGGAGGTTGAGTCATGGCAACTGGACTTCTTTTCTTTTTGGTTCGAGACGTTTCGTTGCCTATCCAAGCAGCTTCTTCAGTCACCGTGGTTGTTAAGTGGGTCAGGTGACCGCGGGATGCTGCGAACGGCTGTAAAGATGAGCAGGTTTGCCAAGTGTCTAAAATGTGATCACATGACCTGCGTGTGTGTGTGTACAGCCATTATAACATTGAAATCAGGTCGCAAGTATCTTTTGGGAGGGGTTTGTCGTCCCTTCAAACAATCTCGAAATGATCGCTTAAGTCCTAAGTCGAGGAGCGCCTGTACCCCTTTTCAATTTGCTAAGGCATCATCAGAGAGAGCATTTTCGTTTAATTTGTGCAAGATTTTAACCTGGAAATCGAACGATGTCCTCCCCTGGCCTACACTTCTGCTGGGACTGCTGGTGGAGTCAACGGCTTTGGTGAGCAAAACCATGCAAGACGGTCCGGCAAGGAAACATCGTTCCACAAAGCATCTCTTCTCATGCTTTGGCCCCAGCAGAAATGTTCGGATTGACAAAACGGACACGGTTCTCCGCGTCCAAGGTTGTTTCTACGTCCATCAAATCATCATAACGCAGAAGCCGATATCCAAGCACCGGGCCAGCTGAATTCTTCACTTAGCGGCCATCTCTTTCCAGATACGTGAAAACCTACCTGCTTCCAGACAAGGCACGGATGGGCAAGAGGAAGACCTCCGTGAGGAAGCGGACCGTCAGCCCCATTTACAACGAGGTGCTGCGGGTAAGGAAAACCAGGCTGCCGTAAGGGGGTGGGAAACCTTAGCGGGCTTGTCTTGACTCGAAGGGGTTCGTTCCCCAGAGGGGAGCTACGGGGACTTGAAGAGGGTGCCTAACAGTGTCGACGTCCCTTTCCCTCCTCCCCAGTACAAAATACAGAAAATGGTTTTGCTGATTCAAAAGTTGAACCTCTCGGTGTGGCACAACGACCCCTTGGGGAGGAACAGTTTCTTGGGCGAGATGGAAATTGACCTGGCCAGCTGGGACTGGAGGAACAACAAATTAAACTGGTACATGCTCAAGCCACGGGTAAGCGCAGCTCCGTTGGCGCCGGCTGAGGAGCGGTTTTCTTTCGCGGGGGGGAAAATGCCTGATGGCTCCGTTGGGAGTTTTTACTGACTTTGTTACTCAGTATGTATTTATTCCGACTCTGCCCTTGTTATTTTCACAAATAATTCAAGGCAGAGCACGGACTAATATTCTTTCCTCTTCCTGGGGTGGTTGGGCTGAGAGAGACGGACCAGCCCAAGGTCGCCCAGCCGGCTTCTGTGCGTAAGGCGGGACTGGAACTCACCGCCTCCTGGTTCCTAGCCTGTCTGTTGCCTTAAGCACGAGACCCAACTGGCTAGTTTTTCCTTTTTAATCTTCAAATATGCATTCGCTTCTTTTCTAGCGCTCGAACCCTGTCCTCCATGTATCAGAGTTCCTGGTTTTGAGATCACGAGCCCTTACCTGTATTAGTTGCTTTTGTCCCACCTTTCAACCCTTTCCAGCTTGACGACAGAACGCTAGAGTTGTCCGTGCAAAACATAAACCCAACCCCCCCCCCAAAACCAATAACACCACAAAAGGTGTAAACCTTTTGGAAGATTTGTAGAAAGAGTTGATAGAAAAAATGATGAATGAAATTAATTAAGATTAAGCGAAACGTAAAATAAAACATATTGTTCACGGCGTGCATGCAACGCAGTTGCATTGTGCCTTCAAACGTAAAATGCTCGGATCTTGCTCTGATGAATATGAATGATGGGATGAAACTATGGAATGAAATGAAGGACTTGAGAAGGGGAAAGGAACAATTATCATGGCTTGGACAGATTTCTGTGCTGGAAAGGAACGTATTACCTCGAATGGTGTTTTTATTCCAAACAATACCCGTTTTGGGGAGAGCATGTCAAGGGTGAGTCATTTCTTTCCAGCAAGAAGCTGCCCTCAACAAAGTTTTGAGAAAGCAGAAGAACTCATTCCTTTAGGAGGATCCGAAAGGGTGCCTGGCTCTTTACGCAGCCTCATAGTCCTAAGTATATTGATGTGCAGAGAACCAGACAGACAGAGTGGCTAAGGGAGATCTCTGGGACCCACTGGGCAAACGGTGCCCCTCTCAAAGGCGCTGCAGGAAGAGGGGCAGCCGCAAGAAGAGGAAAACTAGTTTTAACAGCATGCTATTGTGCATGCTGCAGCTGGAATGCTTAAGAAATAGTTTTAGTGTTTTCTTTTCTCTTTAAAATTAAACTTTGTGGGATGATGCTGGTACAAGGTCCCTCCCCATACACACGTGAGCTGCGTTCACTATCAAACCTATGAGATGCCCTCCAACATGTGTGAACCACTTAAAGTGTCCTTGTAAAAAAAAACAACAAACACAACATTCCCAACAACTGATGGACCCAGAGAGGCTATCGGGGAGAACGCCAGACAAGGACCGGTGGCCCAGTCAACCAAATGGTTTGCATTCACCCGCCATATCTTAGAGATGGCATAGCTGCCATGCTGACCTAGGAGGGAAGGATAAGGATTAAGTTTATCATTCCGATGCCGTGCTGCCACTCCCACTGTGTCTGCCTTGTTCTTGGTCTTATCTTTGCAATATTATAGGCCAAGGGTACATAAGCTGTGGCTCTGCTTTGCTGGGAGCCGGTATATATTGTTTACGGTGTGCATGCAACACAGTTGCTTTGTGCCTTCAAAGCGGTTGGGCTGCTTGAAGTGAGCCAGGTTTTGGCCCCAGCAGTGCCTTTAATGACGACATCAAACTAGCTCTCCCCTTCCCTGTGGGTTGTTTTTAACACTGATGCAGCCCGGTGCTCCTGTACATGTGGGCATGTGTTAATCTATCCAAGAGAAAAGAAAGTCAAATGAGGGGGCTCAAGGAAGGTAGGCGGCTTGCGGGCACCTTCTCGTTAGCTCACCTCGCAACACCATCGTTGTTCATTGGGACTTGGATGCTTTCGGTGAACCAGGTTTTGGCCACCACAGCTGCTGGATGCCATTCGGATGCTGGCTTCTCAACGGTTCGCTCTAATTTGCAACGCTTTCCTGGGGGACGGGTGCTTACTTTCATTCGGGCTAGCTCTCATGCCTGCAGTCATCGGACGTTGTGTTCGATGTGGTCTTTTCTTTTCCAGAGCCTTTCCACTATCAACAGCGTGGACCATCGAGGGGTGATGAATCTTTCCATCAAATATGTGCCACCAGGAAGTCTAGGTAAAAATGCCAACTCAGCAGGTTTCCGAAAATTCATCATCAGAACGAAACCAGACCATGGCGCCTGCTAAGCTCACTGACATCCTGTTACTGTCCTCATTTTATTCCAAGACGCGCATAAATAGATGGAAAATTGGCATGCCACGGAGGAAACCCCCATTTGGATTTCCAGAAATGCTTCTGTACCCTACGAAGACCCCATGGACACTCTTTAAAAATTAAAAGGGTATATTCGGTTTGGAGGTGTCCCCAGTTGCCAGGGAGGAAAAATGAAAGTTATCTGAGGTGCTAGAAAGCATCTTGTGGCTCAGAGGAGACAGCAGGAAAGTATCTTTATCACTTGGTCTCCTAGCAAATGGGTCTGCATAGACGTGTGGTGATGAGTTAAACCCCTCACCCTGTTGCAGTCACACGGGGAAAGAGTCCACCCCAAGCTTTTATCATTCTACTAAGTGAACCCACTGCAAGAAGCTTCAGACAGGTTGGATTCTGTCTGAGTGCAAGTAGCCGGAGCAGATGTAGTAGTGCTCGAATTACAACCATTCATTTAACAACCATTCATAATGAAGTTATAATAGCGCTAAAAAAAGTGACTTACGACTGATCCTTGCACTTAACAACTGTTGCAGCATCCCTATGGTCATTTGGCAACCGGCATGTATTTAAAATGGTTGCAACATCTCAGGGTCATGTGATTGCCATTTGCAACCTTCCCAGCTGGGTTCTGAAAAGCAGTCAATGGGGGAAGCTGGATTCGCCTACCCACTGCAGTGATTCGTTTAACAACCATAGCAAAAAAAGGTTATAAAAGCAGGCATTTAACTACCGCCTTGCTTAGCAATGGAAATCCTGGTCCCAGTTGTGGTTGTAAGTTGAGGGCTACCTGTACTTCCAGCTATGTTCAGCATCAAAACTTACAGAGAAACATAGGGAGGTGCTTTATACCCAAGCAGTGGCCATATAGATTGGAAATTTAGGGAACTGAAATCCCTCCATGTATCTGGAAAGAACTAGACTCAGGAAGAATGAACTGGAGTCCATTATCTCTACTGTAATGTGCTTAAAATTATTAATGTTAATATTACTGCATTACTTATTCACTCACCATCTCCTTCATCCATCATGGCAGGCCGAAAAATTCCTCCATCTGGAGAGGTCCATATCTGGGTGAAGGATACCAAAGATCTCCCACAGTTACGACCTTCTGGGGTAGATTCCTTCATGAAATGGTAGGTGTGCCATTTGTGGTGTTCTGACCTTTCCTCTGATTTGATTGATACCTGATTTAAATTTATATTTTGAGCAGCCATAGTTGAAAATTCCAAGGTCTGCTGGATGAGACAGACAAACCCTTAACAGAAATGGTCAAAGATCATAGGGATCAAAAGCTAACAGGGCATCAAAATAGGGAAACATGCCCAATTTTAACATGAGAAGTATTGGGAAAAATGACTTTGGTTGAAGAACTGCTACCAAACCAGGACATCTCCGTATTAATTTTTGCTATAGCTATGAACCTAATAGGAGACTTGAGTCAAATGACTTTCTATTGGAGTGGCCACCCAATCTACCACATAGGGGGGTCATTAATGTTGGCTTATTTTGCTGGATTGTTATAGAAACAGATGCCTATTTAATATTTTGAAAACAAACAAACAAAAAAAGCAAAGCAAATGTTCAGTATTAGGAAGTCAACAAAAGAGAAATCTATGGACGCTCCACCTAAAATACAATGGCGATCTCTTCTTTTTCAGCTACGTTCTTCCAGACACCAGCAAGAAAAGTTATCAAAAGACCCGGATTATCAAGAGAGACTCCAACCCTGTCTTCAACCACACCATTGTATATGATGGATTCCACACAGAAGATCTGAAGGACGCCTGCGTGGAACTGACAGTCTGGGATCATGAAAAACTAACTAATCACTTTCTGGGAGGGATCCGGTTGGGACTCGGAACAGGTAAGTCAACGGCGTCTATGCCTTTCTGCTTCATTTTAATTCTCCCATGAGAGATCATCTCTCCAGACATATAAATGTGTAATTTTGCAACTGCAGCAGGCTGAAGTTACTGCCGTGAGAAGCTATACAGAGATACGGAGATACACAGGCAGTGGTGGTCGAAATCACAACAAACACAAACACAGGATTCTTTTCCGACCAAGGTTGAAGTTAGTTCTTTCTGATGATTCATCTGTTGCATTTATTCTCCAATTTTTCTCCAGAACCTGAAAGCAGCTGTACAGGGATGTCTTCATTTTAGCCCCGCAATGCTGTAAGCGGCCCAGAGTCATCTCGTGTTTGTTATTATTCTATTTACTGTTGTCTTGCAAGTCTACTGAGAGCTGCTGTACCGGAGTCAAATTCCTTGCATGGCTAACTACGCTTGGCCAATAAAGTATCTGAACCTGAATTTCTATGGCCGAGGATGGACCGGAACTGGGTCTCCTCATTCCTTGTCCAATGCATTAACCACTGCATCACTGTTATACTCAGTGTCATGCTGGAGGATGCAGTTCCCAAAACTCAGCTGAGATAAAAGCTGGAGGCAGCACTAATGGAAGACTCAGTTCCATCCAACTCAACTCAACTCAACTCATCTCAGCTGAATTTGTTCCTCTGAATTCAGTATCACTTTAGTTTTCTCAGTCCGTCAAATAAAAAATTACAATTCGGTGGAAAAAAATTTGAAATAACTCAGGTTGAAGGCAGGGCTGGAGATAGATAGCTAAGTCTCTTTTGGGGTGGGGGGAAGAGGAATAGGTTACGCATCACTCATTTGGTATGTTAGCTGAGGAGTGACTTGACACACCTAGAGTGCTGGAGGTTTTTCCAGTGTAAATAGGACACTCAGGAAGTCTACTCTGTATTAGTAAAACTGAAGCAGTAAAGGGTTCAAGACAGCTATCATCTACCCCCTTTGGAAAGTAGAAATATTTAAGTAATTGTCTGGCTACAATGACATTTTGCTTTTTTTACAAAATCCACCCGTGACAAGTGGGGTTTAGCCTTGTTTGGACCCACAAAGAGGAATGCTTGACAGTTGGACACACATTCAACCCCATCATTTCTAATGTGTTTATTACTTCTTTCTTTGGGCCAGGTTTTAGTTATGGGATTGCTGTTGACTGGATGGATTCCACACAAGAGGAAGTCGCATTCTGGCAGGAAATGATGTCAATGCCCAATGAATGGATCGAAGCCTCGCTCCCCTTGCGCTCCTTGGCTGGGAGAAGCAAACTGAAATGACTCTTCTGGTGTTCAGCTACGTGGCAGGGAGAAGACAGAGAGGCCAGCTTTGGTTTGCTGTCAGGTACTGAATTTCACTCCATAAAAATGCAGCAGTTACTTCATGAGAGCCAAAAATTAAGGATGACACTGATCCAGAGAAAGATTTCAAGAGGAATGGTGCTGCATTCTTGCTTTAACTCATAAGACGTGGGACAGCTACTCCATACCTCAGTGGTACTGATGTTGACTTAGAGCTAGAAGACAAGACTGAAGAGGTGGAGATACGGGGTGGGAGATTGCTAACACAACAACCTTTTACTTTCCTGCACATGGGAAGCTGAACTAGAACTCAGGTTAGCAAAAGACTCCACCAACAAACTCGCTGCGCACATCTTAAAAACTCTTTACCGGGATGAAAATGTCAGAGATGAATGACTTTATTCCAAGCCAAAGGAGGAAACCAACCCTAAGTGATGCTCAAGATGGAATCATGGACTTTCAGGAGTAGTTTAATGACCTCTAGGACAATCCCTGCTCATTGCAGGAATCAAGATTAAAGTGATTCTGACAGATGGCGGTCCAGCCTCACCTTGGACCCTTCCAATGATGGAGAAGTCTCCTGGTAATTGTTTCCATTGCTCTCTACTGTTACGAAGCTTTTTTGAAATTGAAAAAATTCAGAATCTGCCTTCGATGATTTCACATCTAGCCTTCTGGAACCCAGGAGAGCAAGCCATTCGTGTGTCAATGCTCCTGGCAGTTGGCGGATGTTTGCTCTGGTAAGTGGGCGAAGGGATAACAAGGCTTAATGCGACAGACTGAGGAACTTAGAGAGGAAAACGGAGACTGCAAATTAAATTGAGAACATTCCTTTGCAGGATGATTTCCATTTTTTCATTCAAAGCTATCATTTCAGCAGGCTGGGCTATTAATGCATTGACTGCGATAAATCTGCTCAGCATTGCACTCATGTGTTTATCCCACCAGGAAACTCTTCTACAAATGGCCACCCTCTGCTGGTCATTATTTTTAAGCACATGTGAAACACATTTCATGCTCTCTGGTCTATTTTACTATTCCTCTCTCTCTTACAACCCAGCCTTACAAACTGTGGGTATCTAAAAAGTCTTATTGTTGGGATAATACTTTATGCATCTGATGAAATGGACAATAGTCCATAAAACATCATGCCATAATAAATGTGTTAGTTTTTAAGATGTCAAAAGAGTCCTAGTCTTTTTGCTGCAATAGAATAGTTTAGCCATCTTTCTGAGAACTTGGAAACTTTATATCCCTAAAATCTGGATTATGGTTTTTCCTTCTGAATAAGGAGAAAACCCACATGTGAATTTTCAGTTTAGGTTTTTCCAGCTATTTCTTCATTAAGTTGACTTAACTGAAATTATGCTTTGTGGAATTGAATACGTTAATGGATGATTTAAATAGTAATACACAAATTTATATTTAATATGAATATTACATTGACTAAAATTACAATGAATATTAATATTAAATAGTACATCAGGAGTGCCTTCCAGGTACATTGGATTTTCATCCCCATAATTCCTGGGACAACATATGTTAGAAGTGGTATAGCCCAACATAGTGCATTTAGGGGAGCAAATTTAAAATACTGGAACTGTTGTACATTTAAATGCGGAGAATACTTGATAAGCTAACTGTTCATTTCAAGGGTAGCCCCCAGAGCAGTGCTTCTCAACCTTAGCAGCCTGAAGATGTGTGGGCTTCAGTCTAGAATTTTTTAATTCCAATGTAACAGAAAGACATATCATGCACTGACCATGCCCTGTGAAAAAAGAGAACCTTCTCTTTATTGTTGCACTTTTGATCATCTGCCAGGAAGTGGCGCACATCTTCCTTTGTTCATCAAAAAGCTTTGTATAAAATCTCCACTGTGTGGATGTTAAGGATGAAATTCTGTGCATTCCTGCTCAAAAGCAAAGCCAGTTCAGTTTAGTAAGACTTACACCTGGTTAAAATTGCAAGCTGTACAAGGGACGAAGAACACATCTAGGGAATCCTAGATCCACAAAGTGAGAAGAGACAAAATGAAGAATCGCATGTACTGTAAAGCAGTACAGTGACCAACATAAAGGTCACCCATTGCCAATCAAGGTCAAAGGCACATACCTCTGAATAGGGGTGTTTGGAGAGGGAGAGGTGGTCAAACAAAGGAAAGATGGTAGCCATGACTGTAACCAAAACCCCATCTTCCTTTACATATATATTATACATGTGCAACATGCTTGGGGATGTGGTTAAGACACTGGGCTTGTCAGCTAGAAGGTCAGCAGTTTGCATTCAAGACCCAAGCATCGCCACATAATGAGTGAGCGCCCATTACTTGCCCCAGCTCCTGCCAACCAAGCAGTTTGAAAGCACACAAAATGCAAGTAGATAAATAGGTACCACTTTGGTGGGAGGGTAACAACATTCTATGTGCCTCGGTGTATAGTCATGCTGGCCACGTGACCAGGGAAGCATCTTCAGACAACACTGGCTCTTTGTCTAGGAAAGGGAGATGAGCACTGGCCCCTAGAGTCAGTCACAGCTGTCAGGGCAAACATGTACCTGTTTAATGTGCTATCTTAATATTTTTGACACGCCACCCTCTGCATTGGGATGGGCAAGTTCCAGAGTGTGGGGGCTATGGCTGGAAAGGCCTTTTATCCAGAACTCATATACCTCTCAAGAATATGAAATTCTGAGCAAGCCATCCCTGCTCTTCAAACCAGCCAAGCAAAATCGAATGGAAGCTATTCAAGAGAAAAGTTACAGTATGCTTGGTGTGGTGTCCTAGCCCAGTAAATTAGTACATTCTGCTGCTCTGTCTTGCTGGATGGCATCATATAAAAAGAGGAGCAGCCGACGTGGCATTGAATCCCTCTGTGCATTGCCTGAGTCCCCTGGCATAGAACAGAATGGGACTTTAGTTCACGGCAATTGGAAGAAGAGTCCTTATTTTCCTCTAGCGACCCAGTTTGGTGTGGTGGTTAAGACATCAGCTAGAAATTGGGGGAGTATGAGTTTTAATCTCACTTTAGGCATAAAGCTCGCTGGGTGACCTTGAACCAGTCAGTTCCTTAACCTTAGAGAGAAGGCAATCTTGCCAAAAAAAAGTACAGGGACTTGTTCAGGTGGTCACTAGGAGCAAATAGGGACTTGAAAACAGATACAGAGAAAAAAAATAGCTTCCTAAGACTGAGAAGGACTATAGTTCAGTGGCAGAGAATTTACTTGATCTGCAAAGGTCCTGAGTTCAAAAGGCCCGGCATGGCCTCCCAGGAAAACTGCTTATTCAAGATTTCAACCCAGAATCAGTCAGTCTGTCACTGTCTACAACCCTGTGTGAAATGGACCCACCAGCTGATTTGATAGAAGGTAGCTTCTGCTATTTTGGTCTACATAAAGGCATTGCAACAAAGTTTAAAAAACAGGCTTCTGGATTGGATTTTTCTCAGAGAGAAAACTCAGGGAGTCTTCACAGACATCTCCATAAAGGTTAACAAACAATGGTTCTGAGCTCAGACAGCAGAGATCAGGTTTGAATTTCGCACACTGGCCTGAGACTAGGAATGGTGGTTTGCTACAATGCAGGCAGCTTTCGGCTGGAGTACAGTAAAAGCAGGAAGGGAATGGGGCTCATTGTCTATGTATATTCTCATTCATCGGGTCATGATTACAGCAAACATCGCAAAAACGCTTTCTCAAAAAAGGAGCTGGACTTTTACTTCTGGTTTAAGGCTTCTGAAAATGTTTGGCTCCCTTCCAGGAAGCTTTCCCAATTCAAATTATCAACGGGGGTGCCATTTTTTCTCTTTTTTCATTGTTGGTTCCTGACCTCTCTCACCATTGAGTCTGAACGGCCCCGCAATGTGCCAAAGCTGCTGAGCGAGGAAACAGAACGCGCAAGGTTCAGCTCGGACTTCCCTCTTCGAAAGTGCCTGAACGGCATCCCAGGACCATCCGTACGAAGGAGGGCCGGGGCCAAAGCGGGGCCCTCCAGGGGAGCCGGCCTCGACTCCCCTTCGGTTGCCCAGCGCGGGCGGGGAGCCGAATCCCCCTCCGGGCACCTGCGTGCGAAAGGCAGCCGCGGGCGCCCGCTCGCTGCCAGGTCCCCTCCGAGCCGGGCGGGGCCATCGGGGGGAGCGCCTGAGCCTCTCTTCGGGGCTTTACGGTACGCGGCTGCCGCGGCGGCCAGCAGCGCTGAGTCAGAGCGAGTGCCGTCGCCTCGCCGCCTCCGTAGCCCTCCTCGGGAGGCAGCTGCGCCGGAGGGGGCTCGGGGCGGCACGCCGAGCGCCCCCACCGCGGGCCCGAGACCTCGACGCGCGGAAAGGCAGCGGCCCTCGCGGGGCGGCGGGCGCGCGGCTCAGCGCATCCGCCGCCCGCCTCCTTCGGAGCATGCGTCCCGCTCTCCGGACCGCGTTCAGACGCGCGTCGCGGCCCGTGAGCCCGGCCCGGCGGGCCAGCAGCGTCTCGGCGACCGGCCGGGGAGCGTGGCTG
>JANHZU010001971.1:37616-51648 GCA_032468055.1 Acrochordus granulatus
ATGTCTGGGTTCACACAGCAAAGTAAGTTATGGTTTGTGTAACCAGTTTGCTGAACAAGCTCCATTGACCTCTGTATGCAATGTACGTAAATCACAAGCCAGTTTTATTGCCATAGTGGCTGGACCTGCACAGCGCACTAAAACAAAAAGAAGCCAGTTTGGTGTGATAAATAAAGTCAGCTGCCTTTTGGGTCCATTTGTACTTGATGGGTGTCCCTCCCCCCGAGATTAAAAAAAGCTATGATTTACTGCGTGTTCTTTAATTCTTTCTGATGGCCTTTATTCCTCTCTTGGGTCTTTGCTGTCTTCCAGATCCATCACGCGAGCCTACTACAGAAACTCCGTCGGGGGCCTGCTCCTCTTTGACATTACAAACCGCAGGTCCTTCCAGAATGTCCACGAGTGGCTGGAGGAGACCAAAGCCCACGTCCAGCCGTATCAGATTGTCTTTGTTTTAGTGGGCCACAAATGCGACCTGGACACCCAGCGGCAAGTCACCCGACACGAGGCCGAGAAATTGGCCCTCGCCTATGAGATGAAGTACATTGAAACTTCAGCCCGGGATGCCATTAATGTGGAGAAGGCCTTCACTGACCTGACTCGAGACATCTATGAACTTGTGAAAAGGGGGGAGATAAGCATCCAGGAGGGCTGGGAAGGGGTCAAGAGCGGCTTTGTCCCCAACGTTGTGCATTCTTCGGAAGAAGTGGTGAAGTCAGACAGGAGGTGCCTCTGCTAATGGGAAGTCCACGTGAGGAGGAAGGAGGCTGGCTCTTGACTAGCCCCAACAGGTTCTGTTCTACTCCACAAACTTGGTGGGAAGGTGGAGAAGGTGCAGTTCAGGAGGCAAAGCACTGGCGCTTGGACTTCTGGAGGACAAAGCTACAAGGAGGCTCTAACCCCATTATGTATGAATCAGTCCAGATGCATGTTGATATGGTAGAGACAGACTGGAAAACCGGGTAGGGATAGTCACCATCGGTGGGGTTTAGGTACCCTGGTTTAAATGGATTCGTCTTTCATGGCTCTTTGCTTTTTTCTCTCTTTTTAAGCCTTAGTCCAAATTGTCTGCAATTAGGATGCATAGTTAGAAAAGGAACGAGAGAGAGAGAGAAATGATGACTTCTACCAGAAATCACATGCTTGCCACCTTTTTCATAATCATTTTATGGTTGAAATGAAAAAAAGGCTTGCTGCAATAAAAAAACAAGTTAAAACATTGTGGAGCCACTAAAATGGAAGCCAGAGAGACAGTGACTGTATGAGTCCCAATTTTGATGTCTCTGTTCCCGGCAATTTGACAAATCAGATTCCAGTATTACTCTGGGAGAACTCAACTGTTGAATTGGCAGGGTCAATATTTATTGCTTATTTATTAGATGTACATCTACATTCCTTCAAAAGCCCAAGGCGTCATCTATAGTGGTCCCCATCTTATTTTTTTTCCAGAAACGCAGCTCCGCAAAGAGGGTTGGTCTGAATGGGAGTGACTAGCCCAAAGTTAAAGTCATCCATGATCAAGAGGTCTCTAGAAAGTACCTGGCTCTACCTAATCCTAGCCCAGCGTTTCAACCACTACAATACCCATATTGATTTTCAATCCCGATTCTCAGCCAGATATTTTCTAACAGCCCTATGACTCAGGTGTGCAACATTTTCCATTTTAATTAATTTGCTTTAATTAAAGCAGAATTACATGCAGTGATGAGTGTTCCCTATGTATTTAATGATTTCCTCTCATCAGTTCAAACACGTCCAGCTTGAAGAAATCGGTTCTTGCTGGGGCTTTCATCCAAGGTCTGAAGGACTTGGGACCTCAGATATTAGATGTCTGCTATGATACAAGAGAAGGTAACCTATTGATTATTGATAATGGTTACTAAGATACGTGATTGTGTTCAAATTCCACTTCTTCTCAAGAGAGTTCCAGCAGGCTTATATGGGGTCTCTTTCCCAATACAAGAAACTTTTGAAGTAGGTTGGATTAAGAGATTAATTGGGCTAAAGTTACCCAGTGAAACCTTGATCATACCGTGAGATCATTCTGATTTAAGTTCGGTACTTTATCCATTATGTTCCTTAATAAAATGTAGGTGGTTGCCTACAAGCCGGAGGGTGAAGAGTACCGATGCCAGAGAGAACAAAATACACTTTCATCAAGGGTGTCTGATTTTTCTCCTAGAAGAAAGCCAATTGTGACACTGATTGTTTAAAGTTGAAACGGCAGTTGAACCAGTGCTTCCTGCTCCTTGTACACTGCATTTCCTGGAAGTCCCAGCTGAGAAGAACGAGGGTGCCTGGTTAGGTAAGTGAGAGAGAAGAGACGCAAAGAAGCAATCATTGTTTTGCAAATCAGTTGACTTGCAAGAGTTGTAGTTTTATGGAACAAACTAGCATTATTAAGCAAGGGAGCTCATTGTGCAATCTTGAATTCTTAAGAGGGAAATCAGTATTCGCAAAATAAAAAGTGACTGACTTGGTTGTCCAGAAGATGAAGTAGAAAGAACATGAATAGAGGGAAGAAGTTGGGGACTTGCAAATGATGTGTGTCGTTTGGGAGATACCGAGTGCCCGATTTTACAACCATTTTTGCCATGGTTGTTAAATTAATCATTGCAATTATTAAGTGAATCACACAGTTGTTAAGTGAATCCAGCTTTCCCCATTAATTTTGCTTAGCAGCAGCTGGCGGGAAAGATCACAGATAGTGATCTCATGATCCTGGGGTACTGCAAGTGTCATAAATACATGCCAGTTGTCAAGCCCCAAATTTTGATTGCATGACCATGGGGAAGTGATGGTTCTAAGTGCGAGGACCAATCATTAGTCACTTTTTTCAGTGCTGTTGTAACTGAATGGTTGCTAAACAAATGGTTCTAAGTTGAGGACTATCTACAGCTTGAAGCAGGAAACATAATTGTTTTTATTGTTTTTAGTGGCCTAGATACATGCAGGGTGTTTACTCATCTTTCTGTTCAGGTGACAGTAATAGCTTTGTGATGTTTTTTCACTGTGGGTTCAGATAAAGGAAGATAATGCCTGGCAGGGCCAGGCTGCAAGGATGTCAGTGGAAGTCACTTACAAGCAAACATACATTCCATTTGCTAAGGACACTGGGGAGCATTTTTATAGTGATACAGTAGAATAAGGGAGTTCACTTATACTCGAAATAAATTTTTATCCATAAAGTTGGATTGAAGTAATTTCAGGAATGTTGCTAGCATTGAATCCAGGAGTAAAATAGATTGTAGGATTGGTTATATTTTGCATGCTCTGGCTCAAATTGTGGCTTTATATAAAGATTAAATTAGAAAGGCAAACTCTTCTGCCTGTCAACTAATTAAAGACGTTTTAGTCACTCATCTGAAATTCTGCTGAATGATTACTTAAACCTGCATAAGAGGGGGGAAAACATTTCTATGAAACAAAGAATATGGTTTCTTTTTAGATAGTATCTGTGTGGGTGTGATAAACAGGCATTATAGAAATATTTTAGCTTCTGACATGAAGGATTATGGTTATGATCTGCTATGTGCTTGCATTTAATATGCTTTTTTAAAATAAATCTACTTCCCCAGGGAGGGGGAAAAGTGAGCTGTTAAAATCATTTAATCAAATTGAGTTCTGGAATCAACCTATCCATTCAAAATGTTAAAGGAGTTGGAGCTCCTTTACAAACAAGTTTTTCCCCAATAGCAAAATCAAAGGTGGAAGTAATGAAAAATCCATATAATGCTTTCTAAGAGTGTCAATACATTCATTGGAACCATTGTTTTATTCTGAGCCTTTTTTATCATTTCCTGTTTCTGCATAACTCACCAGTGGTTTCAAATTATTTCTGTGACCAAAAACAAGGCAATATTTAAGGTACTTTTTAACTGCCTGTTTACCAAGTGTTGAAAATAATTTGTGTATCTTAATGTTGCAGCTGGTTGTGGATCTGGACTTGAAATAATTAATTCATTAGAGCAAAATAATTTAGAACTGATTTCATAAATACGAACCCTATATACCATTTCATATATGCTGTTGAAGTCTCATACTATAGATTAAAAATTAGGCTGTTCCAGCACAATGTAAATGAATGGGAGATAAATTCATTGCCATCATCTACTGTCATTTAAGTGACACAATTCACTTTCTCTGGATTTCAGGCCCAATTTGGTGGTGTTCTTACAACATTGTAACTTTTTGAAGTCTTAAACTTACTTAGTACTTTTAGTACTTAGCCAACAGCACTGATGTTAAGACAAAATTTAACATGTGCAAAATCCATGTCAATCTAATCCAAAATTAAATCTAAATCAGCCTGTATTGATGAGTTGAGAAGTGAAAGTAGAACTTCCTGCATGTAAAGTTCAATTGTAACACTCACCACCCCCACTCCACCCAGGGAATTTTTGAGACCATTGCTACCACTGCAAATGTCTGACTTTATCTCAATGTTATATCCAAATGGATTAAAATATGATCCTCTTTGGTTTTTTACCATCCCAGAAATGTGGCATTTCTGTTAGGGATATAGGTAGGCAACAGGGAACTGTTTGGCCTTGATCTGAAATTCCCTAGAACTGTCAAATTCACTGGACAAAGGTGTATTTTTTTTATATTTTATTCACCTTTGGTAAATGTTCCACGTAATTATAGAATTAGAAAAGAAAGAAAAAGAAAGGAAGATCTAATGGCCTTTTTTCCCAGATGCTAAGATGATTTAAGTGGTAAGAAATTATTTTTTTCTTGTTTAAAAACAGCCTGGATCCAGCACCAATCTGAATCAAGATCTATGAATTTGCACAGTGGGAAATGCCTTCTGATTGTTTTTTCGACATCTCTTCAGATTAGTATCAGAGATAAGACATCCTGACTCAAATTAAGAAAAATAAATTGTGCAAAGAAGCATCTTTGATTTGTATTATTCCTGTATTAGGATGACAAAAAGATGCACAGAAAATGTTTAAATAATCTTGATCAAAACCCATGACATAGTCATTTTGTAATGATTTAATATTTTTAATCTATATATAGTTAGTATACCAAGGTAGGGCAGGAAAAAAGGATTCCTGTTTTTTTGTAAAATGAAAACCTAATTTTCTCACTTGATTTTAGCATTCTAACTAATGCAAGAGAAATTGGAAGCTAACAGTTAAAAGGAAGTCCATTTTCTTTCTGATGCTATCTGGCAAAATCCAGCAAAAACAGAAACCACCCCAGTTTATTGGTTTCAAGTTCACAATCTTAGTCTGCATGGTGGATTTAAAGAAAAATGCAGAACCTCCAGACATATAATTATACTGTACATTTTTGCTAGCTTTCTGTTATATGCACTGTAATGAAATGTGACACAATATGTTGTATTTAGCTGTGTTTGAATGAAAATTATGCTCGCATTTAGTAAAGCAGTTAATGTGAATATGTGACATTTGATAGATGTAAAGATACTTTTATTTTCTGCCATTTTTTCATGAAATCTTGAGTAACTGTATACAAGAACTGTGGTGGGACTCCCCCTTCCCCACAGATAAGGATAAAAATAAACACACCCACTGTTTGCCATGGAATCTTATGGCTATTTTATTTGTAGGCACGTACCTTCACTTGAAATATTTTCAAGTATCGGTTGTTAAGCAAATCCAAGATGAAAAGATTCTGAACAAGCATGAGACAGTATACCAGTCTGGTGACAGCCAAAGTAACCCTCTGCAATATTGGCTAATTTGTATCACGCATAGCTATATCCTGCCTGACATGCAATCAACAGGGTGTTGCAGATAAATGGCCCCTTTCTGAGATGCTATGACTCCAGTGTCAAGGGAAAATCTTTCCTACTCCGATTATAGCAGTCTTTGCTGACATCTGCCCCTAAACATTTCATGGACATTTTGGCAAAGGACAAGGACATTCTTTTGGTTGGAGTAACTTTGTAGTGGGGTCGTGGAGGAAATGGTCTTAGATTAGAACCTGGTCTTAGATTCAGCTAACAGCCAGGGCTGATGTTTGTGACCAGGCATAGTCCACCATTGGCAAAAGAAAGACTGACAGGATGGCGTTTTGCCTAGAAGCTACTTGTACCTACAAGGCCTACCTCTTTTGGTTGGCCTTATAAAAGATGCTCTCAATCTCCCTAGTTCAGCTGAAGCTACCATGAGCTGGATTGAAAGTAAAAATGACTCTGAAATTGAATGTTGTAGCTTTCCAATGGAACATGAAGATGATCTAAATCCAACTGATACTTGGATTTCCAACCATTATTCCTTTAATTTGCCTTCTCCAACCTGCTATCTTGATAGGTTGACCTGATCTCATGCATGGTCTTTAGCTAAGTTGCCTAGGAGCTTAACTGAACATATTTGGTGGGCAAGCAGAATATGGAAGTCTGGATTAATTTCTTCAGCTTATTACCTGCAAGTTTTCTGAACGTTAATACCATTGAAAAAATCACTTTTCCTATCTCCAATAAAAGAGAAAAAAATATGATAGAAGCAATGGAAAAATGGAAATGGATGTGATAGAAGAGATGGAAAAGCTAGCCGCACCATTCCCATAGAATAAGAATTGAGACCAAATTCCCAGGATTTGCTTCAATAGCTGCCTATATCCAGCTCACTTCAGTGTTGAGTCCATTTTTATTGGAAAATAAAGGCTACAAATCTTCAGTACACATGCATATTTGATTTCATCATAGTGCAAAAGCCATTATTGATTTTAAATGTTCTTAACTGAATTATATATTTATTTTGTAAGTAGTGTGAAATCGTTTTTTAACAATAAAATTGGGAAGTTATAGGTTTATTCAACAAAATAGTTTTTGTGGCAATATAAGAATATTAACTTCTGAATTTTTCATCATCAAAGATTGCTTCTTTTTATTTCTGCCATATCATGACTAAGCAGAATATTGTTCTTTTGGTGAAACATAAATATACTCTTTGGAATCTTAAGGATACAACAGCTTGAGGCACCATTCCTGAACTCATCTGTATGCTCATTAATTTATCCTATCTTTATTTTTTTCTCAACTCAAGGCAGCCTACATAGCTAATGCTATTATAACAACAAACATTTTAGAAATGTTAGCACATTTTAAGTTTCACTGTTTTAATATTATGAAATAATGGTACAAAACTTTACAGATCTTGTTTATTACATGAAACTAGAAGCCAGTTAACATCTGCTGGATGGTGAAGTGAAACCTGAGCAGTTAGTTATGCTGCTAATTTGGCCATCAAGTGTGCTTTGAAGAAAGGAAGGTGTCAAGGCAACAATTTTGCAAGGCTTCCTTAATAAGCAACAGGGGAATTACATTCAACCCAACAACAAATGAAGCTGAGCTGCAACACACCATTCACCTTTCACAGAGGTAGCAGCAAGCAAGTGTTGCAAGTGGTAAGACATCTGGACAGAAGGAATGGCCAGGCATGCCACTAAAATAGAGCAAAATACTACCTTCTGGTTGTCCCCAGTTTGAAAAATTGGGATAAATTGGTATTTATGTGTACACAGAACTGACTAAGACCACAAACAGGATTCAGTGTTTTATTATTTAACCCTTCAAAGGCCACTGATGACCTTTTGAAGTACCAAGATGAGCCATTCTTCAGAACAGAATTAAACAGAATGTCTGGAGGATGAGATTAAAGGGGTCATTTGTAAAAAAAACAGTGATGTATTCAAATCCCTGACACTCTTTCACTTCAGCTGTACATCTGTCCCCACTATACATGGACCTCTTTAATCCATCCTACGCACCAAAGAGTGCCTATGCCTTACAAAGGGACTTGCTCTAATGCCCTTGACTCAAATTCCAGACTGATGAGGGGCTTCTTCGCGACATATTGTAACTCCTTTTCCAACAAGCCAATTGCATTAAACATGCATGGAACCAAATAAGATTTGCTTTAAAAAAAGATGCTCACCGTTATGTCAACAACGAGATTAAATTAAACTCAGTCCATCAAAGGCTGAACCAAAAGCTGGTTTAAAAATAAAAAAATGTTTCAAAAAACAAAACCGTACTTAAAACTAGCAGAACTACGCTGTGTTCTTTGAAGTGTCGTCCTTACTTCTTCGCTTTACATCCCAATTATAAACTCTGGCCATATCTGCAGATAGAAATTAAGGAAGGTATGGTTTCAAGGCAGACACAGTGATCTTTGCACTTTCCTGCTTTCCTGACACTCCAGCAGATTTATGAATCTAATTCCTCAGATGAATTTCCCAATCAGATACTTTCCAGATGGATTAGATGTTTCCACATTCCACAACCAACAAGGATAGACTGAGGAAGGCTGATAATAAAGAAACTTCAAGGAGGCTTTTCCACTGCCCCTTGTAAAGTTCTTCTCTTGAGACACCTCAAATCACCTGCTTGTTTGGAGAAACAGCAATGCACATTTGAATAAAATTGCTCTCAACTGAATAGTATATAGTATGTACTATAACCAAATAAATGCTTATCATCTTGTAGTTTTTAAAAATCTGTCTGGTGATATTTATCACATTTATATGCTGCCAATCTCCTGTTATTTCTTGTGGTCAACTGTTTCACTTTCTACTAAAGATAGGCAAGGCATGAATTTTTTTCCACATCATGCCTAAGAAGGAGCTTATAATGATAGAGGATGGTAACTCCAGGGTCCAATTCATTTAAAAAGGAAATCACTTATTCTTTTAAAAAGCAGCCCAGTGAGAAAATAATAACAATTTAAGAATGAGCATAGAGAGAGGCAGAGATGCAAATCAGTCTATCAAATGATGCAACGTGTTTTAAAACACTTTCAGTACCTGTTGTAGAAAAATTTCTATAAAGACTGTTTGGAATTTCTCCTGAAAGAGAGCCCAAAAATAAACTGCTAAACATGTGGAACATAGCAAAAGCCTCTCTTGTTTTTCCTTTGGAGAAATGAGCTTGAAGTCCAGGTTGAATTTGCATAACTGTATCAAAGAAATCAATACAGTAACCTAAAGGCTTAAGTTAATGCAAGAAAGAGTTTTGCTATTAATAATCAAGGTAATAAGTGATTAATTGGCGTGCAATGGCCAAATGGTTAAGACGCTGGGCTTGCTTGCTTGCTTGCTGGAAGGTCAGCAGCTCAAGTTCAAGACCAACTGCCACTGCATAATGGGATGAGCTCCTGTTACTTGCTCCAGCTCTTGCCAACCTAGCAGTTTGAAAGCATGTAAAAATGCAAGCAGATAAATAAGTACTGTCTAAACTGGTGGGAAGGTAACAGTGTTCCATGCGTCCTGACATACAGTCATGACCACAGAAACATCTTCAAACAAATACTGGGTCTTTGGCTATGAAACAGAGATGAGCACACACCTCTAGAGTCGGCCACAATGAGCAGGGAAACCTTACCTTTGTCATACTTCTTCCACCACTGGTTATGCAATGTCTTTAAGGGGATTTGAAGGAAACTTGCTCTGGGAATCTACCCTGGCTAAAATATGCAGTAGAAATACAACTGTGGGAATTGCAATTCCTTGACATCTAGTGCTTTCCTTGAAGTAGTCAGAAAGAGGTCAGTGAGCAAGCAGAGACACACAGAACAGATATTCCAACCTAATATTTGAACCTCAGAAAGGATACTGACTTCTGTAGTTGTAAATTGATCTCTAAGGAAATCCAAATCTTCTTCTAGAGACTCGAGGTTTCTTGTAGCTGTGCTAAGATTTTTTTCTAGCAGTGCCTGGGCTTCATCAATATCATATTCCAGCATAACATTGGCCTAAAGGTAGCATTTAAGTGAGAAAGTATTTTTTATGAATTCTTGAAATCAAGGTAGAATTGAAACTCAGCCTTTGCCATCTGGAAGATGCTGACCTTCAGTTCATATCAGCTCTAAGCATAAGGCACGTAACTGGACCGAGGGCAGCAAACTCTGAGCTTGCCCACTCCTGTCCTTTTGTTGTGCTGAACTTAATACCATACCAATTGTACACCAAATAGATGTAGAACCAGAAATCTGACACCTAACACACTATTATGTGTTAAAATTGCAAATACAATGGAAACAGGCAACCTCCAAACTGCAGTATGGAGGATCAGAATCAAGTCACTGATCAGCAACTTTAATTCTTAACTCATACTTTGCTTCAGGTTATGACTCTGTTTAGCCATGATTTCCAAGTTGGCAAACTATGTTTTGTACAGAAATCATGGAAGAGAAGCTTCATATCATAGCTTGCCACCTCAGATATAATAAATAAAAAACATTAAAAAAGAAGGAAGAGTTCATTTCCACAGTTCACTCTCAAACTTCAAAACATAGTTTGGTATCATCACCTGAGATAAGTCTGTTAAAATGACATTAATGGGCTCATTTGAAAGTGACATACGTAGTCTTGTGATTCAAAAAAATTAGTTCTGCCTTAAAAGCAGTGAGCCCTGGCACATAACCAAATAAGTCACAATAAAATTTTAGTAGGAAATTCTCAGTATTCATGGCTGGCATATTCAGGGCTACAATAAATTTTGCATCAGAAGATATGCTTTACTTTCTCCAAATTACTTACCCCTAACCAGAGACAAACTTTATCTGTAGGAGGAACTGATGCTTTACAGTAGAGATTATCTGCCAGTAAGAATCTGGTTTCCATCAGATTAGTAGATTCCTTTAGAAAAGACAGATAAATCAACATAATCAAGGCAATAGTCTATAGAGTACTTTTAATTTTCTATCACTGAAAATATTTAAGACTGCAGGTTAACCTATTTGTTATAATTAATAAACTGTGTATAAGACAGATATTTCAATTAATTTGTCTACAAATATATTAGTTAATGAATTATATTTCATTTTTCAATATGACATGGAAAATGATACCCTATTTCAAAATATATTGGTTCAGATAAATTATATTTAGCATAGAGCAACTCACTTAACAACTACCTTGCTTAGTTATGGAAATGCTGGTCCCAATTGTGGGTGTAAGTCAAGGACTACCTGTACTTACCTTTTTCTTTTGCATGTGTTTTAAAATCTCTAATGTCTGCTTAATTTCAGGAATTTGACTTTTTAACCTATAAATAAAACATAGATTTAAAATATTTTTATCATTCTTTATTTTGAAAAAACATTCAACATTTTAATTTGATTCATACTAAAAGTGTAGAAAGATGACCTTGACAGAGATAAATAGGAATTGTTACCTAGGCAAAGAGGACTGAAGTATTTTTTAAGTCAAGAATGAGATAAATTCAGAAAAGGTTCAAGCAAACACCTCCTTAATTCACTGAACTAAAAAAGGATGAGGAGATTTGAGAGCAATAACACTTGCAAGATTCTATTATTAAAGCCAATCCCAATAAATATAATTTTAACCTGCTGTGGAGTTGATTTCCTGGCCTGATCTACTTAATGGGGCTGACAAGTGAATTGCAGAATTCCTATAGAGGGCATAGATGATGTATTAAAACTTACAAAATATTTCAGTTGCTATAAAGGTATAAGATACGTAGGCAAATATTACTGAAAATTAAATTGTAATTAAAATTTTAGTTTTAATTAAAACTTGACAAAATAATTCACATCACATTATGCTTAGGGGCGATGGCTCCAAAACGTTACAGCCCTTGTAACCAATACTGCAAAAATACTCACCTTCTTTTCTTCTGGGCAAGGTTAAGCTCCATAAATTTATATTTTTGATATTGTTCATCCAGCTTCTTGAGCACTATATCTGCGGTCTCATTTCCTGGCTGTTTCATGAAAGAATCTACATCTTCCTTAAAGTAAGAATACACGTGTAGTAAGTGTTAATTCCAAAAAGATCATAAGGGCTGATGGACCATTATCTTGTATGTTTTAACTTTTTCAAATCCTGGCAAGAACTGGCAAAATAGGATAAATGACCCACCACTGACACTGGTGAACATGAAATCTGTTCTTCATGATTTCTACCTGCTGGTCATTTAGTCTCTCTGGTTAGCTGAGAGGGAAGCACACACTGGTGGAGGGGAAATAAAAGTAAAGAGTTGAACTCAACTCCTGGAGATTATACAGACTTGTTCACATTCTTTCTTAAGCAACAACACATAAATAGTTTGCCCAAAGTTCTTCCAGAGGTTTCCTGTCTTCCTAAGCTGGTCCAAACCAAGAGCATTACAGCATAACATTAGAATATAAGTTCTTTGGTTACAAAATTGGTTGGGAAATCTTTGATGGATTTTATCTCTCTACTTAGCCTACTTCATGGAGGATTTTTTTAAAAAAGAAAACTGGGTGTTGGTGAAGAAGCAGGCAGCCAAAGGAAGAAACCTTGCATACTACATTCTAGGAAAGATGGAAGATGGGTATGTTTCAGCCAAGGAAATAGCCTCTGTATTAAAAGAGAATGACTCGTAGAGCCCTCAAGATTGCTCTACCAAATCAAATCTTGTTCTCAGAGCAATAGGAGGGCAATAGCTCCATCCATCTTGGGCTCTTTAGCATCTGGTATTGACACGAATCCTGCCTTTTTGTTTGTTTGTTTCCATGCCTGTGAGCCAGTCTTAACTCCTAACATGAGACCCACAGTTTTCTTGACAACATTTTCAGAAGTGTTTTGCCTTTGCCTTCTTTCTCCTGGGTTGCGAATGACTGACCCACCATTAACAGACTAGCATTGTGTCTATAATGGATGAGAACTCAGGATGTCTAGCCTGGTGCCCTTAGCCACAACATCAAACCTAATCTCTAATGGAAGTGGTTTGCTGCTGCTTGTTACCTTCTTCCTAAGGCTATGAGAGAGGGACTGCTCCGATTTCCCCCAATTGTCAAATGTCAAAGGCAGGACTGGAACACACACCTTCTAGCCTGGTGCCTTTTACCAGCATGACAAACTGGCTCTCACTGCCTTCAAGTCAGTCTTGACTCCTGGTGTGGCAGGAGGGGGGGGGGTGGCAGCATTTTTAGAAGTGTCTTGTCACTGCCACCTTCTTGGAAATGAGGAGGAATGACTGTCCCAAAGTCAACCAGCTGACTTCGTGCCTAAGGCAGAACTAGAACTCATAATCACATTTCAAGATTCATTTCCAGCATTACCTGCTGGTGATAATCCCCCAGGAGACAATAGAAAACTGAGAAAGAGACCAGCCAGATGTCTGGTGTAATGGATGCCCTGGATCTCAAGAAGCAAATCTAGGCCAGCTCATCTACTGGAAGCTGTTAACCAATGCAGGCTCTGAACAGCATTAGAGCCTCCATGTTCGAAGGCAGTATACTTATAAGGCAGCAGTAAGTAAGAATAAGTAAATGAGTAAGACCCCCTCCTCCACCACTTATTTCCTGAGAAAGAGTATCTTACCATGTAAGAGAATATTTGTAGCTCAAGGCTGAACTGTGGGGTCCTTGGTACTCTCTGAGCCTGGCAGTTTTCTTGCAGACGTTTCATGACCCAATTAGGTAACTTCATCAGTACATCACTGATCACCAGTACATCACTGATGATGTTACCTAGTTTGGTCATGAAAGATCTTCAAGAAAACAGCCAGGCTCAAAGAGCACCAAGGACCCCACAAACAGGATCTTTCCCAAACAGGCGCAGCTCCCGCGGTCTATAGCATTCATACTCCCCAGCCAGAGAGCTGCGGAGTCACCACATGCATGCCGAGAGAAAGACCGGCGCTTCGGCCTTTTTCACCACTCAGAAACAAGCACCGAGCAGCCTCTCTGATCGCGGCCAGAGTGGAGCCTCCATGAAGGTGGGCACTCTACCCCGATGCCTGGTCGCGCGGGCCCGAGGTCTTCAACCGCCACGACAGGAACGGAGCGCGCATGCGCAGGGGGAGGCGAGCGGTTAGAGCCCCGCCGCCAGAGCCGCCTTCACCCGTTTCCGGCCGCTTCATCAAGTTTTTCCCTGCCCCCTTACTTACGACGAAAATGGCCTCAGGGATGCCCAAGTGCGGCCTCTTGCCGCCGCTGCTCATCAGGCCGTCGCCACAAACCACCTCGTCGCCGGCGGCCACCGCCATCTTGGGGAGGGAAGGCAACCGCAGCAAGCGCGCGCTGTCAAGCCCGCGCCCGCATGCGCGCTTGGGCCAAAGGCGAGC
>JANHZU010001971.1:65120-77717 GCA_032468055.1 Acrochordus granulatus
GGATAGATAGCACAGTCAGTGTGATGGGTGTGAGCTTGGGAAGACTCCGGGAGGCAGTGCAAGACAGGGGGGCCTGGTGTAAATGCAGTCCATGGGGTTGCGAAGAGTCAGACACGACTGCGCGACTGAACAACAAAATAGCAAGGATAAATTACTCCTGAAGTACTAATCTTTCCAAAAAGTTTAATGTTAGCAATAGAATGAGATTAGGACCAATTCAGCCAAACATTAAGGGGGTTGTGGCAAAATACCAATAGGCAAAATACTTTAATGTTAATATGCTCATTCAGGAAAAAGAAAAACAACAAACCTGTGTTCCAGAGATAGGTGCAAAAGGATTGTTTGGCCTTAGACCTGTCTGGGTATAAATCATAGGCTGAGGAGGCATCATAGGGGCAGTTCCAATCTGAGTAGGTACCTGAATATAGAAAGAAGAAGGAATAAAACCAGTTGCTGCTCTCCCAGCATGAAAAGTCACAATGTAATTTATTTCCTGCAAGCACCTATGCAAGCCAAACAAGAAATTTTCAGCATAGTCTTTTATTCAGAAGACACCATGAGGATTTCCCAAAGAAAAGCCATCTCTGGACAACTACTGGAACAGATGCTACAGCTTCATTCACTAAAGATGGCACTCTTAGAAAGCCACCAGTCAAGAAGAAAAAAAAAATCAGCAGCTCTTCTTACTAGCTGTCCTAAGAACAGAGGTACCAAAGTCTAACAGGTATCACATTTAGTGTGTTCATTTCCCTTTTCTGAATCTAACAAAGTAGAATAAAAATTGTATTTTACTATGTTTATTTGAAAACTTATAGAATGGGGGTACACTCATCTTCTTAATGTAGTCATGCTGATCACCTGTTAATCCTGGCTGAGTCCTCCTAAATAAATCCAGAATTATTGAGCTCTAATGGTTGTATCTCATTATGATCCTGAACAGCATTTGGAGGCTTCAACCGATGCAGAATGGAACTGCACATGTAGAAAATGCTGTTGGTCATTCAATCCCTGTACCACCAATAATCCATGGATTGTTTTGGTTGCCAGTATGCTTCCTAGTATAGTACAAGATTCTGCCTATTATTGTTAAAGCCCTTTGCCGCTTAGGTTACCCAAAGAACTGTCTTTTTGCAGTCCATTTCAGCAGAATAGGCATGCTCCAGGTTTCTGCTGGTTAAGGAATGACAGCTGGTGGGGCTCAGGAGGTGTGTTTTTTCTAACTTAGCACTGGCCCTATGGAACATTTTCCCTCTAGAGATTATGATGGACCCAACTCTCATGGGCCATCAATTTGTGAAGAATCCAGTCTCCTGAATTTGCTAGCATTTTTGTACAGTATTTATGAATGGGATTTATTTGTAATTTAACACTGTTTGCTGCCCAGTGTCACTAGTTGAGATATGTGTCAATACAAATTCAATTAGTAAATAAGTCTACATAACAAGAGTTCAGCCAGGGCTGACAAGTAGTCAACACGGTTCAACAATATTGATCCCCATCTAATTATGTATAAACTCAAAATTCTGTACCATTGTTAGTGTTACTCATTAGCTTTGTTTGGATTATTATGAGATGGTCAGGAAGCATTTACTCTTTTTTGTTCCTCATTTAGGAATAATACTGCACTTATACAAGGCCCAAAGCATTTATTCCGAATAAGGGTGGAAATGTACACAGCCCGAACATTATTTTATAAAAAAGAAAAATCCCAGGAAATAAAGTATGTTAGTTTTTTTATAATGCCAATTTCTTGTCCAAATATGGCATATGCTTAGTATAAAGATTGTAACTCTTGCATAAACTTAAGCAAGCTGATGCTGCACAATACAGAACATGTTAAGCCTAAAAAATCATGGATACTGAAACCATGAGGAGAGAATGGGGTATCTCTACCATACAAAGATATCAACCCTGAATAACTTACCATTCCATACACAGGCACTTGAGGTGTATTTACTGGGTAGGTTACTGGAGCAGGTACCTTTAATGGAAGAATAAAAAAAATCTGCATGTAGTGTTTGACAACAGTATTATCTTTTTTGAAAATACCTAACAAGCTATTTATAAAAGATACCATATTTCAAAAAGGCTGGGTAAAGAAAATAACTGGTTTATAGTACAGAAATGGGAAAGGAAGGAGGTAAACCCAAGGCTCATTCATTTAATACCAAACTACAGTTTATAATACTGCAGGTTATTAGATCTCAAAAGTAGTTTATGGTACAAGAGAGGAAGCTTTGGTAAAACTAGCCAGCTCTTTGTATTCGGGCCAAAATTAAGTGTTCTGCAAATATGTAGGGACTTTTATTCTTAAAGTACCTTAGCAGTCATAAGGATTGAAGGGTAGCAGCAAAGAGAATAAATGCTATGACACAGATAACATAATCATCATTTGAAGGACATCATGATATATATTATACCATTATGAGATCATTATGCATCTAAGAGAAGTCCATGTAAGCAGCTAACCAAGGAAATATCTGACTATTATTGTATCCAATTTATTTACAAAATGGACAATAAATAATAATATATTTATTTCATGTCCAAATCTTGCAATCTTCATATTCTATCACGGTGTTTCTCAGCCGTGGCCGTTTGTTATACCATTTTACATCAATATCCTTAATTGCAAACTTGTAATTGCAATACTTAGATGATTATAAAATCAAGGGGAAAGGCAAATATCACATTTTAAAAATAAAATGTTAAGAGGTAAAATATTTAAATACAATGCACTACCATCTGTGGAGCAGGAGGTACAGGAACAGTGTTCCACGTAGTTGAGGTGCTTGTCTTTGCTTGCCAGTTATTCCCTCCAGTAAGTTTCTTCTCTGTAGGCTGATTCCACTGCATATCAGATCTAAATGGAATTGCACAGCAAAGCAGTTTCATACAGCAACTTACAAGGGCTTCAGCCATTTATTCATTGTTAAAATTAGGAGAAAGTCACAAAGACCTCTGAACAATTACAAAATTCCTCAAAATGATTTTATTCATTTATTTGACATTTATTCCACCTTTATTACTTTTATAAATAACTCAAAGCGGTGAATGTATTAGTCCTTCCTCCTCTCCTCCACTAGAACCCTGTGAATTGGGTTGGGCTGAGAGAGAGGGACTGGCCCAAGTCATTCAGCCAGCCTTCATGCCTAAGGTGGGACTAGAACACAATCAAATCTTTATCATGGTCATAGACCAGCATAAGAAGGGTGGAATAAAACCATTAATATGTTTTGTATAATAATATTTTAGTGTTTTAATTTTTTTCAACTTTCTGTAGTGTATATTTTTAACTTTTAAAATTATTTGTATTCCACCCTTATGTTTGTCTATGATCATAATAAATATTCGATTGATTGATTGGACTACAACCCAATTTCCTGGTTTCTAGGCCAGCACTAAAATCACTACACCAAACTTTAGATTTTCTATCTAATGTAAGTGTTAAAAAGTGGCATTTTTTTCAATACAAATTTTGCTTTGAAAGAACTTGGATGGAGGACATTTTGCTATCACAGTCCTACACATTATGGCCCTGAACCAGGAGAAAATAAAATAATCTAGGTCACTCAAAATGTGTCCATCCCTTTGGGAAGGACTGTATTTCTTTTCATTACCATTTTCATCACAGCTCATGCCACTCGCATTGAAAAGATTAACTGCATCCTCCAAAATGCTGACTTCTGCAAGCCTGGTAAGACAGGGAGCCAAAGGTCTTATGAATTTCAGAGGTCCAGCTGTTGCTGAGATCATAATCATCTCAAAAATTGGACATTTTGAAGATGGGCATAGTTACAATTTTCACTACAGCAGGAACTTCCCAATAGGAGGCACTTTTTTGTATTCTTGACAGCCAACTTATATATGAAGCAGGCCTCAGAAGACGTATTAAATGTTTAAGATGGTGTCTTATTACACTACGATTATGAATCATTACACGATTTTTTAAACACATGAACACCTTTTAAGATATATGCAGCTTACCCTCAGTTTAAGAGACTAATGGGGGAAGACTGCTAAATGCAAATATCCTTTAAAGATGCATACTTAACCTATGTTGTATATTTTATGCATACATAAAATGGGATTTTACAGATGAGCAGAAACATATAGTAGATGGCCAGTTTTTTTTTTCTGCTGCTTTTAAAAGCAGAAGGGAGAACCATCAAATTGAGGCCTTACTGTGTTAATCTTTTAATAAAATTTTTTTAAAGGTTAAAAGGGATTGGTTGAGTCACAAAAACATTCACAAATGTTTCATTTTCACTCTTCAAACAATACTATTCAACTGGGTAATTTTCTGATTATGAGATCTGGATGGACAACTAGAAACTTGCTAGCATGCAAGCTTTTCACTAGCTGTAAATGCTTGAGTATATTCACTTAAGCATTACTTTGAATAAACAATCTACATTGTTTACTAACATGAACTATTAAAATGTCTCTGTTTCAATATACTGTAGCCATCTTATTCAACTGCTGACTTCCTACAATAATTGCTCCACTGGAGTGGGTCAGATTATGGAAAGCCATCTTGGAAACATCAATTTAAATATAAGAGCTGTTTATCAATATACAATAAATTATTTTGAGATAAAAATATATGTGTGTTCTCACTTTTTGGGTGGTGTCCCTCCAAATCCAAGATCTGTAAAAGAATATATCATAAGAAATTAATTTACAAAAAAATGAGGACTCCTTTATATAAAAATATGGAACTGTATTTAAAAAAAAGTCTTGTACTTACTTCCTACTAGATTAGCAAGTGAGGAGTCAAGGTCATTGGCCAAAATCTTCCCACTTTGCTGCCCAATTACATTTCCTCTCTGAGTTTGTGCAGCTACTGTTGGTTGTAATACATCATCTGAAAATTAAGGGTAGCACATTAAGAATGAAGATTGTGCACAGGCTATTTTATCTTGGCTTCCTAAAACTGCAAGATACATCACATTCTTCCTTACGTGGAAATTTCAATTTTTCCTTTTTACAAGTAAGGACACAAGCCACAAAAATAAAGTTAAATACCATTTTGTGTAAAGACTGAAGCTGGTTTATGGCTTCCAATGGCATAATGACATCATGATTTAAAAGAGCTAATGGCATCTTGACTATTTTTTTCTCTGACAATGCTATGTGAAAGCAAACAAAGTTCATTCACATCTCAGTTTAACAAGCCAAGATAGGATTGTAACAGCATAGCGTTTAAATTCTGAAATAGTTCTGTAAGGTATTAAAGTATACATTTTTACAAAAGAATCATTATCAAGATACATGATGGAAATATTAGTCAATGAGACATTGTTTAGGTACTATAAACCTCTCTGTTCCCTTACCCACATGCAAGCATTCTACCATCTATGGTAGATGGATGTTAAGTTTATCTCTTGCTGATGAGGATGTGACTTTTCTAGCAAAGTTTTTAAATAAATTACATTATTTATAAAAGCATAAAGCTAAAGCTAAGCAGTTATAAATAACTGATGGCTTAAAAGATATGAGCAAAAAAAAAAAGCTCTACCTGCTGCTGTTCCAAAATCATTTACAGTTGATTTTCCACCAAATACAGCATCGAAGTCCACATTGATTGTTGAAGAGGTCGTTTTCTGTGATGCTGAATGAAGAGGGTAGCCTACCAAAACATCATTAAGAATTACACAATCTTACAGCATAAAAGATCTACAAAAACTACTACAAAGACCCCAAAACCACAGGAGAAAACGATTATTAGACTCATCTCAGCAGAAAGAGATAGCAAAGGCTGAATTTAAGCAAGGGCAGACAGCACTTACAGTAAGAGCAGAGTGTTACAAGTAAATGAAAGGCATCCCAAGTTATTTCATTATGATTATAAAAATATAAATCAAACAGAAACATGCATTTTTCATAGAATATATCATTTGCAACATAAATTAAAATCACAATTGTCATTACTGACGTAAATAGAAATGGCAATATATATTGAGCAGAAACTTAGATAAGACTGAATTTCAGTTAAATTTGATATATGAGAACCATGGATATATATTCTATTGGGAAAGAAATTAGAAAAAAAAATTACCACTAAATATTTCCACTGTTTGTTTGGAGCCAAAGGCGGAGCTCACAAAAGGAGTTGTACTTTTTACAGCTTCTTCAACCGGCTTCATATCAAAGACATCCAGATGGGGTGGAGACCCAACACAACCATTTGTAGATGAGAAATGTCCTTTCAGGTGAGAACATTAGATAATAAGAAAAGGAAAGAAAAAACAAAACAAAAGACAAGTAGTGTTCAAGTGAGAAAGAAGAGTCACAGTCTGCAGAGTTCACAGATGTGGAGCATTTTCCTCCCAAAGTATGCCGTCCAGATGTGTTCAAACAGGCTATTTGGACTTTTTGAAATTGCAGACATCTAGAAATTATCAAGTTAGGAAGGCAGATATAGAAAAACAAGATTTTAACTTGTTTGTTTAAAAAGAGAGAGATCTGATCTCAACCAATTTTAATTTGTATGCAATCCACACCAATTTTCTTGATGTTGTTCTCTTGAGACTTATCATTGACAACAGAATTCTTAGATCATAATATTCCTTTAGGCTTTTAGCACAACTAGCCGATTTGGGAGCCACCGACTTCATCCGAAGATACTTTCCTCTACAGAATAGCAATCATTTTATTATGGTGATGTTCAAAATGACTGTTATTCCCTAGCTCATCTTTAAATGATGGAAGATTAGGGAAGAGCCTATAGCTTCACTATTTCTTTTTCATATATAATATGGGAGAAGGAAGAGTGGAGCCAGGGATGAAGAGGAGGATCAGCCTTGAGTTGCATTGCATGCATGAGCATCAGAGGTCCAACCCCTCATGAGAACCATTAGTCTTATCTTGGGAGGGCAGGTGTTCAACAGACAGTTGGAGAAATTCTTGTAACCACATAGCATCAATAAATCTGTTAACTAGAGTTATAAGCCTGATCCTTTACAAAAACAATGTATGAGTGGAAAATACTGCAGTGGAGAAACTCTGGGATCTTTATCAGGACTACTTTTACATATCTGGGGAATCAGGGGTGAAGCATCTGAGCCCAATATCCTGCCGCTGCTGCTGTAGATCTAATTGTATGCAGAACTGAAGAAAACATAGGGAGATAGAGGAAGGAAGAGAGAGATAGAGGAAGGAAGAGAGGAAATGCTGTGTTTCAAAAGGCCTGAAGCACTTTATTAGAAGCACTTTTTAACTATCAGCCTCTTGAAAATCTGAACACAGGATTCCGTTTACATGTCATGCTAAGCCACAAAAAATTGTTTACAAATTACAGTGGCTAGATTCAAACATTGTAATAAGTCAAACAAGCACATTCTGACTTAGCCTGATGTGTAAAAGCAGTCAAAATTTGCCACAGAATGTGTAATGTCTTGGAGGGACTTGAAAATTTTATTTGCACTTTGTATTTGAAGCACATTTCTTCTGGCAATCAGAGATTCAACTCTGCTGGCAAAATCCAATCTCAGCTTGTTTCTGCATAGGCAACTGAGAAATGGCAATATATGTAGAAATATATACACAAATACTTTTAGCACCATTAGAATGCTAATAACATGAAACATAACATCAAATTTTAATGTATTTATATTAAAATTATATTCCACTTTTTCTCTGGGAGCTTAAGATGGCATACATAGCAGTCTCCCCTTAATTGTGTCCAACAATCCTGTGGACTAGGATAGGTTGAGAGAAAGTGACATCCAAAATCACCCAGTTAGCTCTATGCCTGACTAGGGACCTAAACTAGAGTCTTCTTGGCTCAAGTTTATAATTTTAACTACTATTCCATACTGGCTCCATTTTCTATATAATTAAGATGAAAGTGAAATTATGACAATAGGAGTCTTTTTTAAACTGAAAATTCTTCTCTCAAGTAGCTCCAATTACACTTCAAATTCTGAAGTACACACACCTTAGTTCACTCAAGTTTATGTTTAAATCAAACCAGTCAGAAAAAAAAATTTTTTTTTCTACTAGACATGAAAAGTTCAAGCAAGAAAGGCAATTTGATATATTCTGTGCAGAAGGAGCTCTCTTTCAGGATGTTAGCTACTATGATCTGCTGCTACTTCTCTGCTGCAGCTGCTAGTGAAAGCAAGAAATACCCAAGTTGCATGGCAACAGAAGCTGAGTTGTGTGCTCAAGTGTTCAATGTAAATTGACAGAGGAAAGAATTCCAAATAACATCACTGTTCTCTTCAGTCACAAGTGCTGCTTACCTCCCCAGGCACTGCTTGCTGATGTTGCTATGGCTGGAGTACTTTGTACCGTAGGAACAAATGTAGGCTGAAGATCGAAGAGATCAGTAGAAAGGTTGGGCATGCTGAAAGATTCAGAAAGAATGCCAGCTAAGTAAAGATTGTACTTAAACAAGCTCTTGTATATTATCTTGCTGTAAGTAGCTGAAGGAGCTGAAGTTAAAATTTAAGTCAATCAACTTCCAGAAAGTGGAAAACTGAATGAGAAATCTAGCATGGATCTCTAACTTCATAACTTAAGTTTTGCTTAGTAAATACTTCAAGAGACTTTATTTACTGCAATAAAAGTTTTAAATCTTAGCAAGAATTCAGTTCCACTTCAACCCGATTGTTGATTCATTTTCAGTATCAAAAATTGGGTCACCCATCAATCTTCTCAGTGATCTGTCCATGACAAGGAATGAAGGTCAGTTCCCCACCTCCATCCCACACACATTTTAGGGCCTGTTCTTTCTTGTCCAAGACAAAAAAAAAATCTAATGTGTAACTCTGTTGAGCCAGGTCCATGATTGTCATGGTGGCCATTAATTCCTACATAGCCTCAGATCCCCTTGCTGAAGGAAGGCAGGTTTAAATCTTCCAGCACAAGCGCTATGGGAACTCTGCTTTCATTCCTCAAGAGGGTCAAAAGGAGTGTTGCGATACACAAGCAGCAAATACAAATGACCCTTCAGGCTTAGCCACATAAACAAGTAAGCAAACAGATCATGAATGTTCAGCACTTATTAATTTTTTGTAACTTTTCCACGACTAAAATAAACCCATGCCTACCTATTGGTGGTTGGGGCAGGGGCTGCAAAAAGATCGACTGCAGGATTGGTATTCACACTCTTTCCCGATAACGTGCTTGGAGAAGCTGATGAAGAAGTAGAATTGGAAACCACAGAAATCTCTCTCAATCGTTGTTCCTACAAACCATATTTATGAAAAAAAATGACAGTAAATCCTGCTGTCGCCTTCTCAGACAGAGGGTTAATTACACTACAACTGAAATTTCATTATCTTGCAGAAATTAACCCACATCCCTGTTTTGTGACAGGACTATCCAGCAAAATAAGAAAACCGATTGCTCAATGTTTTCCATAAAAAGCAGTGAGAGTTGTTTTTACATGATGACTCTGCAGATTATGACCTAGCCAAACCTCTTTTCAATGTAAGAGTCAAGAATTTACCTGACTCTCCTCCCTTTGAGATCACTGGAACTCAAAGATGCTTGGCTTTGCTGATTAGTGAATCTAAGCTGTATGAAATATTTATAAGACTAAGATGACACTATATGTTAAATGACAGCACCAATTCTCCCAAATGTTTGTTAATGGGGAATGAGGTGGTACCATTCACACAAAATGGCACAAGTAAGAAAGTGGCCCTTTTCACAATGTTTGATGCAATGGCTAAAATTAAGGAAGCTTTTCTTAGGTATGTAGGTGAGATTGTTACCATAACTGCTCAGAGATGGGTGGCATTTAATAAATAGCAGCAGCAATAACAGCATTTTCAACACATGAGACCTGTTTATGCCAAACAAACTCAAGAGGTAATACCTTCAGAGCCTGCAGCCTAGCTTGCTCTTCCTCCAGAGCCTGCTGTTTCTCCCTTTCATCCATTTTACTGAAGGACATTCCTGTGTTGGCCAGGGTGGAAACGGCACTGGAGAGAGTACTTGCTCTGAATTTTAGAGAAAAAATATAGGCACAAACAATTTAGCTGCTTTTCTTAGCCAGAACAAAAAGTGAAGAATCAGTCTTGGGCAGAGGTCTACCCAGAAAGAGAATGAAATTTGTGTTTCACAACTAAAAATTCTCAAATCGGTGTTACTAAAAGAACTGAATGTGCATTCAAGACAGCAATTTATCTATCAATCAATCAATCAATTAATTAATTGAATTTATATGCTGCCAAAATCCGAAGACTCTCGGCGGCTAACAACAGTAAAAAGAACCCAATATATTAAAACAATTAAAATAGAAATTAAAAAAAAACATTAAAACAAAAGACCCGGTAAACTAGCGAGGTAGGCAAAAGATTTAGAAAATAAAAAGGGGGGTGAGGATGGCTAGGGATCGATTAGCCACCTCCATGCTAATAATAAGCACCCCCCTGGAGCCCCACGCCATCTCACAGAGCCAGGTCTTAAGGCCCTTCCGAAAGGCCATCAGGGAGGGGGCATCCCTCAGCTCGAGGGGCAAGAAGTTCCATAGGGCAGGAGCTACAGCAGAGAAGGCTCTTCTCCTAGACCTCACCAGCCAAAATTCCTTGGCCAACGGGAAACGGAGAAGGACTCCTCTGCTGCTTCTGGTGGGTCGGGAACTCCCCATCGGGGTGACGCGGCTCCTCAGAGAGCCTGGTCCCATGCCATGGAGGGCTTTAAAGGTCAATGTTAACACCTTGAGTTGTACCCGGAAGCAAACCGGTAACCAGTGCAGTTCGTGGAACAAAGGTGTTATGTGGGCCGATCTCCTGGCCCCTAAAATCATCCACGCAGCCACACTCTGCACCAGCTGCAATCTCCAGATACTCTTCATCCAATATCTCTTAGATATTGGATGAATTTTTTCCAGTATGTTTGGGTCTAACAATGGCTTCTGAGGAAGATATGTGTGTGGATCAATGTCATCCCCTTCTCTCACAGAAGAATTTACCACTGCTAAAACCCAACTCAAGGTCCTCAACCCACTTTGGGGATGAGTAAGGGATTTAGGAGGTAAACATCTACATCCTAAAGACTCTCATCTATTTACATCTCCTATTGTCTAAGAGCCTAATCAGATTAAGTGAGAAATGCAGCTGTCTTGCAAGACATATGTGGGGTTCCCTAACCAATTTTTTCTCAGACTGAAGAAGCTACTTGGATAAGCAGTGAAACATCTTGAACTAAAGAAAAGAAGTACAGTTGTCATGACTCAACCTCCAGACAATTTTATCTGGATGACTGAATATCTTCATCAACAGTTGAGAACCCTGTTATTTCCTGAGGTTCAACTTGTTCAAACTCCTCCCAGATAACATGGCAGGACTGCACCCCAGGTTTCTCTACAGGACCTTAGCAAGGCAACATTTAATTGGGAGCAAATCCAAGGGATTTTGTCCAACAGTTGCTCTGCAAAATTTTCCATACAGCCCTATAGGTGCACTCTTAAGTCCTTTCAATCCAAGAGAACTCTGTGTACCCTAAACAGGCCACATGGCAGCTATCCATGGATGCAGTAAGGATGAAGTACTGATCTTTGCCACCCTTACCACCAAAATGCAGGCATTAATAGTGGCTCTAGTCCATGTTCACCTGAGTTAGTTCTTCATTGACCTCCAGCAAGTTTATACTAGTAGTGTAAGGCATTTTTAAACTGTTGCCAGAATAGGCCAATGGATGAGTTAATGTTGGATCACACAATATTTTTAACTTCACTTCCTTCTATTTCATTGGCAAACAAGTGGAAGATCACAAGTCACCCATATCTCCGTAAAAGCCACAATGAATGCAGCATTACATCTTCCAAGTTTTATTATTGAATTTGCAGGGGATTTCTGTTAAATGGTGCAGAACTGTTGGTAGAAAATGCAAGCATCATTTGTTATTTTTTTATTGAATGCACCATAAACCATTTTTACAGGTATAATTTAACATGAAACATAATACAATAAAATCCCAATAAGAAGAAAATATGCAGTATAAAAATTGATATGCTGACATAGTGTAAAAGAATACAAATGCTAACAATTAAATCATTTTTAAGTATAACCATATAGCTAGAACCATAACACTGCATTTTACATATTAAAGATATTTAAAGCCTCATAGAAAATAAAAACCCTATTTGTGGCTAACAGACCAACATGGACTCTAAGGAAGCTTCCAGAAGTTTCCCAAACAGATTATACATATGTAGACGTGTTACAGGGGACAAATAGTTAAGATGCTGGGCTTGTCAGCTGGAAGTTTGGCAGTCTGAGTTCAAGACCCAAGTGCCACTTCATAATCGGATGAGCTCCTGTTACTTGCCCCAGCTCCTGCCAACCTAGCAATTTGAAAGCATGTAAAAATGCAAGTGATAAATAAATAATGGCATCATACACGAAAAAACTAACAGCATTCTGTGCTTCTGGGGCACATAAACACGGAAGTGTCTTTGGACAATACTTGCACTTTGGCTATGAAATAGAGATGAACACTGCCCCAAGAGTCAGACACAACGAAAAGAAAAAACCTTCTCCCTTTAGATGTGTTTAGAAATTATCTTGGCTATAAATTCTAGTTGCAGCAAATGAGGAAAATATTAAATTGGGGAAGTGCAAACAACCAGATCTACAC
>JANHZU010001971.1:94953-106693 GCA_032468055.1 Acrochordus granulatus
TTGAATCAATTTGAAGCTTTTACTCTCGAGTATAAAGCAATCTGCAGAATAAGAACTATCAATTTCTATTATTTAAAAATGGTTTAAAAACTTGTGCTGTGTAGCTAAAGCCACTATGGCAACTGAAGATAAACTGCCAGCAAGAATGCTGTTATAACAAATCAACATAACTGCCCGATATTCACAATCACACTATGAAAACTGCAATACCTTCTACATTGAAAATCCATTATGATTAGTCAACAGCATCACATCTAGCAGATAAGAAACTGCTAAAAAATGCTAACTTAGAACCTGACAGCTTGCCTGAACTGCATATTCCTGGGTTGCATGATTTCTGAACAGTTTTTATCAAGCAATAAAACTGAGTTAACAATTTTTTAAAAAGAAAGCAGAACCCTATCTTTGCTGCAGTAAAATTTGCAACCTTCAACTGGGCTTGCTCACTGAGTCACCATGGCTCAGTCACTGGCTGTGCCTGCATTATTCCCTGAATCAATGACTGGTCAGCCATGTTTTTAGCCCAGCATATTGTGTGAATCAAGACTGATATTTAACTTCTGGCTCAGTATGTGCACAAATACAGAAACATTAATTGGTAAACCATAGTTTAAATCCACAGCAAATTCAGGGGACTTACTGATTGGACTGCTTTAGGCATTTTAACTATCATGCCAGATATATTGTGGTAAGATAGGCAAAAACTATGCCATGTTTTGGTTTAGTAGCAATAGTTAATGTAGGTCACACTAGATCATCTTAATTTCTATAAAAGTTTTAGAAACCACCATAAACATCCATTTTTGATCCTGCCCAGTACAAAATGGAGAACTGCCGACATTGTGTGGAGAAATATAGGACTTCAGCAAAGCTATAACCAGGTATTAACATGCCCTTATTCTAAGAATAACACACTTTCTAACAGACCTGGATAGACAGAAACACACATGCACATTCTTAATCTTTAAAAATGCATAGTCAGTTTCATCTTCTGAAAGGATAAGGCTATGGCTGGGAGACTATGGTTTACAGTTTCCTGTGTTGGAATGAAAATTTTACATGTGGAACTTAAGTTTGATTTAGTACCATGCTGAATCATAGTGCAATGCTTTGCTTAACGAATAAGTATCTGCACTATTATGCACCTGGTTTCTAAATTCTCATAATTAATGCTAGGATACAATTCCTAAGAAAAACTAATACAGAAATAGTTTGAAATGTAAACAGTGCAACAAAGAAGAAAATGAACCACATATAATGTAATTTAAAGCAACTAGTCTGAATCACTCACTAGGAAATGCAACCATACTCAGTTTAAATCAGCCTTTTTCTCTTGCTAATAATAAATTATCTTGTTTTAAATCAATGCACATGCAGTATGCAGAAGCAATATGTAATGTGCATAAAACTTAGTATATAGTCTGAGCTGGTGCATTTCGAAGTTTGTCGTCTGATCAAAATTTTCAGCTCTTAAATTATATTACTTTTCACTTATCCTTCAACATACTATTTTAATATCCTTTGGTGCTATAAAAATTTTAAAGAATGAAGGCATGATCATAAATCCTAGTTACTGCTAAGTGCAGGAAACACAGGACGAAAAATTTAATTGTGGCACTGGTAATGCTTAATTTTTTAACATTTTTCTATCCATGTACCAGAAAAGGAATCCAAGAGAACGAAAGCAGCAGTACTTAAGGACATTTTTAAATCTAAGTATACAGTATTTATAAGAACCCAGCATGGCAGTGTTTGTTAACCTTTCTGTACAACGAACATGCCAATGATGTCATTCAACATCGTATAATTTCCAATAATCAACCTCTTTTACATTCTCACTATTAAATAAAAATTTTCCAAACAAAAGAAATAGGGTGAATTAAGCAGTACAGTATAGATTTTTCCTACCATGCTGAATAAGCAATTATACAGCCCTTCTTGAATTAAATTCTTTCTCTGTACTCTGGCACAGAAATAATGCTAAAATGGCTTTTCTGAATGTCAGAGAAATCATTTGAACAATTGTTTGTGCTGCTAGAGATTAAATCTATGTTCTTTGTTTTAATATTACCATTTTCAATGCTATTGAGCAACCTTATCCTGTTGTCACTTCCTAAATTCCATGTACAATTGAGCTTACTGATTATAAGATGACATCTGAACAGGAAGTCAGAACCAGAAAACATACAAAACCTCTACAGATTATAGATGAAAAGTATCTTGAAGCTGCAGTTACTAGAAATGAAATGTCCAAGCAATTATCAGAAACTCAAGAAGCAATAAACCACTTAAGTTTTTAGGTGTCACAAGATTTTATTGCTCCTACAACAATTATCCTTCTAGAAATAAACAAACTGATATTTCCATTTCCTTTCTGAATGAAAGTAAATAAACATTATCATCCTTGTATGTATGGCTTAAATGAGGAGAGGAACAGATATTCTCCATACCAAATGATGCATATATGTCAAGTAGTTTTTCCCCAAGACTAGTACCTATTACTAAAATAATCACAATTCTATGGTCAGCAACATTCAGGCAGTCCAGGAGAAATGACAATCTTATATTGGCACTGCCAATTCCAACTGCATGAGATGCATTCTTTAGCAACAACATACACTTGTTGCTGTGAAGGTACAGAACTGTTAGTATTGGCTCAAATCAGACCATCTAATAGAAATATAAAGCCTTTCCAATACTGTAAAAACTGTCATATTTGTATGGACCATATCAAGAAATAAAACACAGATATTTCTTATCTATGTGCCTTTTTGCGGAATAAAAAATGAGAATGACATCCTTCTTGTATTATGAAATATCCACGTCTTTAGAAAGTCAAAGCAATGCTAACTTAAATGTTTGTACAGTAACTTTTACTCCAGTATAACAGGAAACATAGAGAAGGGAACAGTCAAAATTTCAATAAAAATATATATCCCTGGGACTGCATTTATTGACAACACAATTCCAAAGAGCAACTAGAAAATTCCTGATTAGTTAATAAGTATTATCTGTGTTGTTTACTAGATTGCAAAGTAATATTATTGGGCTCAGATCTTTGGCTTCCTAGTTGTCCTTAGATCCCAGTAGCTAAGTACGGGTGGCCACAGGTAAGCATTTGAATGGGGCCACAAGGGAATTCCAGGTTGTTGGCTACATTAGGAAAGAAACAAAAACATTCTGGATTATGGCAATGTTATGCTACTTACTTAATGTTTAACATTAAGGAATGCAACCACTAAGAATCAAACTTTTTTAAAAATAATAATGATAGATGGATAAAAATGCCAAATTCAGTATAAACATTTGGTTGATTGTGCAGCCAACCCTAATAGCAATAATGTAAGAAGATACACAGAAATATTACAAACAGTGGCACAACTAATTTAGCAGCAATAGTGCTTTGGAATATCTGCAGGAATTACTTGCCTACAAGAACTAGTGGGGCCACAAAAAGACAAAGTAAGAGAAAATGAAGAAGCCAACGTACTCTGGGACTTTAGAATTCAAACAGACAAGCATCTGCCACACAACATTCCAGATTTAACAATAAGATAGACAAAAAAGTCTGGATACTGGACACAATTCTTGGAGACAGCAGAATAGAAGAGAAAGAACTGGAGAAAACCACAAAATGCAAAAAAAATGCAAAGAGAAGTAGAATGATTGTAGCAAAAGATAGCAAAGATAGTACCAATAGTAATAGGTGCTTGTATGCAATTCCAAAACATCTGGAGTACCACTTGGACACCATCAGTGTTGACAAAATCACCATCAGTCAATTGCAAAAACCAGATTTACTTGTAATATCTTACATCCTATGATGATACCTTTAATATTATTAAACAACATCTGTTAATATTATTAAACAACAGATCCTTGGGAAGGATTCTACAGTCAATACCAAATCCAGCCTAAACATTTGGCTGACTTTATGACCAACCATTAACCATTCAAATGAATCACTTAACCTTTAAGGTTAGTGATACCATATTGATCCCTAAAAATTCAGTTTCACCAGCAATCTTCTAGCATATAAGAACTCTTCATGAAGGCCATTTTTGGGCACCCATATGAAAAGCAAGGCTGAACAACTGAAATTATTTATACTGCTAAGCTCTAAAAGCCCAGAACTACATTATGTTATCTTATCTGGTTGAAGTGTTAATAGAAGGTTTAGACCACTGAGCATCAGGTCAAGAATGTCCTTTATTTGGAGACAGATTATGACAAGAGTCACTTGACAGTGTTGATTTCTTACAGAGGACATATTCTAAATTTTCGTTACTTGGAAGAGGCATGTATATTTGTACCATAAAGAGATGGGAAGAAACAAGCAAGCTCAGGAGATAAAACTGTTTTTCCCCTTCATGTATCTTAGTGTTTGCTTTTTAAAGCAAGGCCAAAACAACAGTACCCCAATGAAACTAACACAGGCAGGCCCTCTTCCAAAGGGCAGCAGAATGTTACTGATCCTGTATGACAGAAACGTTTAACTTCATTCATAGCTTCCTTTAACAAAGGCTGCTCAGGACTCATCAAAGTGGCAACAACTTAACTGGTTTGTTTAATCAAAGAACAACATGCGTTCTAACAGTTTTATACCAGAGGTGGGTTCAGCAAATCTAATCTTCCAGACTTGGAAAGTGCACCTCCTTTGTTGTCCCCAACTGTGAAGCAGTCTTGCTGCCCACATTTGCACGTGTTTGTCTTCGAAAGAAAAGGACTGGAAGCCATCTGATCAGCTGAAAGCTATCCATTTATCCATTTAATCCAGTACCATCTTATCCTCAATAACTGGTATCAGCTCTTCAGGACTCCAGGCAGAGTCTTTCTTATCACCTGATGCTTCCCTCCACCCTTTTCCTTAGCTGAAAATTAAAATAAAACTTTCTGCTTGCCACCTACATTGCTTCTGAAGTTAGGTAGATAGGTAGACAGATGACACCAAGAGTGATTTGGGGGCAGGATCTGAAAAGATGGCCCAACATCCATACCTCAATATCCAGATACTTTTTAGACAACTGCTGCAATTCAGGCTCAACCTCAGCTGACAATGTAACTGAAAGAGGTAATGGCTGTGAAAGAGAGAGAGACTACAGAGATGGCCACTTAGGAAGAATAATGGCGGGGGGGGACCATCGCTGTCTGGCAAGCAGAGAAGGGATATACTTTTCATTCCAGGGAAGAGGAAAATAAAATTCCTTCTCTGTGGGTTACACACTAAATCTGAACTGCAAAGCTGGACACTTGGCGTTGATTCCCCTGTGCAAAAGATTCTGCCAGCGGGTGGGGGCCAGGTACCAATCCGTCCTACCCTCTTGGCCCACTAAGGAGATGAGGCCGTGCCCACCACAGCTTTTCCAGCACCGCCCCGGGCCAAACCCCCAGCCCCGTGGTTCTGCACTGGGCCCCAAGCGGGCCAAATTCTGTACCTGGAAGCCAAGTGAACGCCCCGCCGCTGGATCTGGTTAGGTCCTGGTTAGCCAGGTCCGGACGAGTCCGGGTTCCCTCCACCCACTCCCAGGAGTCCCTTGGCAAGGTCGGGAACCGGGTGCGGAAGCCCAAGCCGGCTCCCAGCACAGGGAGACGGAAGAAACGTGGGAATGCACGTGCGTGTTCGGCACCCCCCCCCGCGCACTCACAGTCGAGGTGCTTCTTCTTGGGGCCCATGACTTCGTGGGTGGTGGCCTTGCAGACGGCCTTGGCGATGGCCGAGCCGGTGACACTGTGCTGCGCCGCCGTGATCCGGTCCGTGATCGACTGGCCCGACATGACGGCGGCGCTCCCTGTCCGGCTCGGCTCCGGCGGTCCCTCAGCAGAGGAGGACTTCCACGACGGCCCTCAGCAGCGGCGCAGGGCAGGAGGAGGAGCGGCAGCGGCGGCGGGCGGGCAGGCCACGGGGCGGAGCGCCGCCAAGCCCGGCCCAGCCACCGTGCACCCCAGGCTGAGCCGAGGGACGGTCCTGCTCGCTTTTCTCCGGACTCTCTCTCTCTCTCGCGGCGAAGATGAGGACGACGACGCAAGTCCAGGCCGGCCAGACCTCCGCCCCGTCCGGCCTTTGCCCGCCGCCGCCGCCTCGCCTCAGCAGCCCGCACCCGCTCCAGAAAAAATGGCGCCGTGTCACGTGATCGGCGAGCCGCGGCGACCTGGCTGCCGGCCACGCCCCCGCCTTGTCGGCCACACCCCTCGCGCCCCAGGGGCGTGGCCAGGCGCTCGCTCGCTGTCTGCTGCTGGGCTCCGGGTTTCGCCCCGGGCGCTGCTGGCCGTGCGCCGGTGCCCGGAGCGGGCGGTGGGGTTCCCGCAGCCCCGAAGTGCGGGTACGGCGCGCAGCCGGGCTGGCCCGCTGCAAAGCTCCCGGAGCCATGCAGGCCCCCCGCCTCTTTGATCTGGGCAGCGCCCCCCCGGAGGAGTTCGGCGGGCGCCTGCCTGGGTTGACTCCTGCTACGGCGGGCGACAGAGATGGGCTGATTCCCCCACTTGCACCCCGCTTGGAGGAGACGAAGGCAGCCGCCTTTGTTGGTGGATTCATTTATGAACAGGATTCAGAAGAGCTCCCTTTGAAGAAGGGAGAAGAGAAGGGAAAAGATAGCCACCTCCCATGCCATCCGGGGAGGCTTTCCCCATCCCCCGGGGGGGGCTTTCTATGTATGTATATTCTCATTAATTCTCAAGTCGTGTCCTGCAGCAAAATCTCAAAGAAATCTCGCACAGCAAATTTTAAAAAAGGCAACTGGACTTCTATTTTTAGATGTTACAGAGAAACATTTCGACTCCAATTCAGGAGTATTCTTCAGTCTCATATAACAAAGAAAAATGATTCAGAATATATGAACACATTTCTCAAAGGGGGAGCAGGAAACTGTAAAATCCAGAGATGGATAGGATAGGATAGGATAGGATAGGATAGGATAGGATAGGATAGGATAGGATAGGATAGGATAGGATAGGATAGGATTGATTGATAGAGAAGATAAATATGATTGATAGATAAGATAGGTATGATGGAGAGAGATAAATTAATTGTTGCTAAGGCCACCTCAAACACAGTAAGTTGCTGGCCATCCAGATGAGTTACAGTGAATTCAGCTTCCTCCCATTTGTTTTTGGCTCCTTTGCAAGGACGAGTTATTGGTGACAGTGTGAGTGCCAATCACACACAAATGCTTGTATTGAGATCACAATGAGAGCTTTGACCAGGCTTCCAGACTCCAATCGCATCTGGAAAAAGCTGACTTCAGTAGCACCCTTTGGAAGAATAGGATCTTTTTGTCTTGGCTGTGGAACTGTTCATCAGAGTCCTCAGCTATAAAACAAAACAAAAGACCCTCCCAAAAATCCTTTTAATCTAAAGTAAGAGAGAGACTGACCATTGCCCCTTTTGGGAATGATTTAAAATGTGATTTTTAGGCCATGAGAGTTAGAAGACCTCAGGAGGTAGAAAAAGAAAATTTGTTTGAGTCTTTTTAAAGAAATACTGTACATTCCAAGCTGTACTTTTACCTAATTTTTGTTGCAGAATAGAAAACTGAATGATAACAGCAGCAGTTTTGGTTTAAAACTGGATGAAAAAATCACCCACACTGTAAGGTCATTTTTACAAGCCTTTTTTTTTGTTCAATATGTACGAATGTGTATACATATATCTGTATATGTGTGTGTATATGAAGAAAATTATTAACAGGTCTCACACTTTTATACTTTGAAGTTGGTTGTCAACTAAATCATGAATGGTTAATCATTGAAAACTCTAGACCTGAAGAAGGAAAGAAAGGAGGAAATGAATTATAGGGTGGTGCAAGAATAGTAAAGCCACTTATGTAAAAAAATTCTCAGAACACCTTGTTGATTTTCTTAAGAAGAGCCAAATTATGACCTATTAGCTAGACCAGAGGAAATGCGTTGGAAATCTGGGCATGTTCTCAGAATTATATATTATCACCACAATGATGAGAGCCAACAAACTGAGGATGTTACTCAAACCACACTCTACGTTAGTTTTGATTTCCTAGTCTGTTTTCCTGCTGTGGCTTTTATCCATCCCAATTTTAACCACAACTGATGCTGTTAGCTGTCTCCAAATCACCAGGGTTAGCTAGATACTGCCACCTGCTGTGACTAATGGTTCTCCAAACAACATATAGTTTCACGTTTCTCTGTATTTCATGAGTTTTACTGTATGGTCTATGATGACTGACCACTCAGTTAAAGAAAGTCAGCTTTGGGGACAATTGTGGTGGAACTGTTTTAGAACAAGTTGTGTTCTTCAACTGATAGTAATAGCTTCACACTGGAAATAAAGCCCAGCTCTACAGCTGCGTAGGAGGAGATAATATGAGCAGTCTTCTCTGTCCAGATCAAATAATTCCAGAAATGAACATAGCGGAAAGATCTGTGCAAAAGGTAATTTGTTTCGTCTCCTAAAAGAAAGCATTTCATTGATGCACATACATTTCTTCTGAATTTTTGAAATTATTGTGAAAAATGAAATTACAGTACTAATTTCATGCATAAAGCACACAAAATTACCTTTTATCTCATGGGTCAACCAGCAGAAACTCAAAAATTATGTCTGAACAAAGGTTTTATGCTACAACTGCCTTTTTCATTTCCTGAATTTTAAGTGGGATCCAGAAATTTTCTACTCGTAATCCACATATTCTTACTATTGTCTTTGTCTGCTTCTTACCACAAAAGAGAAAATGATGGAAGAACTGCCAGTGCATTTTGAGTTTTATACTATAAATGTATCAAAATATTCAAATATGTGTCTATGTTGTGTGGCTGGAGCTTCTCCTTCACCAGACTATTCCTGTGGTACATATCTGTTTAACAAAATGTAAAACTTTTTTTCTTTCAGAAGGATATGTCGACTAGCTGCATTCCTTCTCCAAATTTTATGTTAAAATTCTACTTTAACATCTGTGGTCACCACAATAAAACAGGTTCCTGCAAAACAAATTGGTTGTTCCGATGGAGGACATGAATGAATGGCACTGCTTTGATTTACAGCATTTTCTTATAGCTCTATGTGAAGTATGGGAAAAGCTAATTAAAAATAAGAGTTCACCCACTTCCTTGAACTGCACAGTTCTTAAAACTGGCTAAACCCAAACAAATGGAACAATGTTCATTAATGCACTGTTCATTAATAATGGCACATGTAATTTGTAGTGGTGAAGGCATCAGGCTGGAAACCAGGAGATCGTGAATTCTAGTCCTGCCTTAAGCATAAAGTCGGGTGGGTGATCTTGGGTCAGTCATTCTCTTTCAGCCCTAGGAAGGAGACGATGGCAAACCACTTCTGAAAAACCTTTCTAAGAAAACTCCTGGGACTTGTCCAGGCACTCTCCGAGGAATGGACATGATTGAATGGAAAGAAAGAGCTGAGGCTGAGATATCAGAGAATCCAATTCTAATTGCATCATTGCCACTGGAGATATGAAAACAAGATACTTCCCTATATCCTTTCCATCAACACTTCTCTGAAATTTTCACTTTGGTAGGTGGAAGAAATTAAATTATTTCCTTTCTATCAAATGGAATGAGAGTGATAAAAATGCAGTTTTTCCAGTGCTTCCAATATTGTCCAGATGAATGGATGACTAGGGTGGAGCCAGGATTCAAATGCATGATGTACAGCCAGTGTGCAAAATACAATTTTGGGCCACTTTCACTGTAGTTTGGCTCTTTATGTAAGCAGTACAGAAGGGGTCTTGAAACACATGTTTTGTATTTATTAGGTTTACAGCCTGCTTTTTCTTTGGAGCTGAAGAGGTTCTATGGGGCATCAAGCTTCATCTTCTTTCTATCCCAACAATCACTGGGTTGGAGTCAGAGAGAGTGATTACCCAAGTGTCAGGCCCAAAGAAGTAAGAATGACATGTGGAGTTACCTCCAAGTAAGTTCCTTATTGTTGTTGCCTACAGATAGAATCTTGCCAGACTAAAGCAATTATCTGCATAACTACAGATATACTCTGTGAACTGCTAGAGGGGGATCGACTTTGTTCTCTTCTTGTCTAATGCTACCTCTTTGCCCTCTGCACTGCAGCCCCTCTTTTCTGGGAATCCAGACTACCTTCCACTCCCACAATTGTGAGTGAACTTGCACTTGGGTCTTCCCATTCCTGGTCCATCCCTTTGATTGCTCACACCACACTATTCTTGGGAACTTCACGGAGTTTTTGTTTTGTTAGGTGTTGGCCATATTGCAGGCATATTGTTCTAATCTCTTAACTAACATGGATCCGCTAGATACTTGGTTTCTTCCCCTACTTCTCATTGTACAAGAAAAAAGGAAGTGAACATTTCAGAAGGAAGCAGTTGAGCAATTGAATTGCTAAACTTTAACTGGAGCAGAAGACAGCAAAAGACATTTTGATTTGGCTGTTGAGTTAGACCCTGGTTGGAGCATTATTTAGATAGATTAGATTCTTAAATAGATAGATTCTTAGCCATCCTCACCCCTCTTTTTATATATGAAATCCTTTTAGCCCACTTCGCTAGTCTGCCGAGTTTTTTATTTTTTTAATGGGTTGGTTTTTAATGGGTTTATTTTATTTTAGTGCTTTTAATTGTATTGTTTTTATTGTTCTTAGCCACCGAGAGTCTTCGGATTTCAGCGGCATACAAATTTAATTAATAAATAAATTATTAGCAGGAAGACACTCACTTGAGACAAAACATGACATACTTTGCAGTTAACTTGCCCTCAATTCAACCAATGGAGTTTTTTTATGAATATTTCAGAGTTCCCTCTTCAGATGGATAAATCTATGGACAGATTAAATAATTATTTCTTGAGCTGCTGTGAAGCATGATGATCCTCCCTGTATGCTTGTGACTATGTTTCTCTCTTTCCTGGTTTCTAGTCTTTGCTGTATGACAGAGACACACAAAGTGACATTTCAGGGCCATAGACAATCCCCAAAAGCTTTGAGTGCAACATCCAGAAAGATCCAGAAGTAATTAACAAATTGTATATGCTCATGCAATAACAGGAGAAAATAGCTAAATATATGATTTAACACACCAAATTATTTTGGTGTTATTGTGAAAACTCCCATTGTTTTATAAATCATGTTTATGGCTGAGTATGTTATGTGGCTCCTACTAATTTTTGCACAATAGCCAATGTTTAAATTATAGTTTAGATCAGTATGCACAGTAGATTACAATTGGTTTTGTAGATTTCATGTATTTATTTTTGAGATTTATCTGTTGCCTCAATCTTAGCTATTCAAGCTAAGCAATAATGTGGTTTCTTTGGTTTTATTTAGTGGACCCTGTAAACCAGTGATGGGTAATTCCAGCCAATTTTGCTTGTTCAAAAAGCCACTAGCTCAAAATTACCCATAAAGTATGTTTCCTGGTTGGACTTGGGCATGAGTCTTCCTAATCATTGTGAAATAACCTAACGACAACTTCACAATCAGATCAAAGGAAACTTACAAATAATAAGGCATGGGGGCAACACCTTCCCTCCTTCTTCTCCCCAGCATAGGCTTAAGAGAAAGCTCTTAATCCCTGTGATAAATACGTTGTTTGTTCACATTGCCAACATTCTCTACGCTTCAGAGGACCCATTTCTGGACATTAGTTATAAACTGAAAAAGATTAATATTTAGTTTTGACTTGTTCAAGAGTAGCTAACAAAGAGGAACCCTCAGTTTGATTCAATGGATAGTTAAGGTTACAAGGAACAATTTCCACCTAGGGCTAAAAATGAACTAATAAAG
>JANHZU010001971.1:107380-130277 GCA_032468055.1 Acrochordus granulatus
AAAAATGAACTAATAAAGCAGCCAACACCTCTTAGACAACAAATATTGTAGATAACAGTTGGTAGTTATTTCATATGTACTCTCCATAAATTTATCTGTGATGGGAGATTATTCAGAATATAATTTATAATAAAAAGAGGATGATTTACAAGAAAGGCCTGATCGACCTTTAGGTCCCTGTTAAGGACAACCAAGGCCAAACAGCAACTTGGTGGTCATAAGTCCTGCTTAAATTCCCCCCAGATGAGATGATTCTCTCCATGTATTGCTTGCTGCCAGATTTGGAACTCAAAACTGTAGGATAGCTTTTTGCAAAGTGTGCAGCTCAGCTCGCATTTCTCTTCTTGTCTTCCTTCCTCATTCCATATTTGCCAATGGCTTCTGCCTTCCTGATCTACAATGCAAACTATACCTCAGCAAAAAAAGAAAAAAAAAAGCTGGCTTGACTGGTTAAAACAAACACCCTGAGCCCATGCAGTTTTGTTTTTCTTTTTATGGTGTGAATGTTAAAAGAAACGTTAACACAAGAGTAAGCATACATTTGAAAGTTTTGCTTGCGGCTCCTGATCGCTGAATAAAGCTCAACGTTCAGTTTTCAGCTGAAATTCAGTGGCATGGTTGAATATACATCCATCCATTACATTTACTCTATGCCACATGTGATTCATAGCCTGCCTTTTGCGCATGCCCATTTAATATCTGGTACAGATTGAGCAGTTAAGACACTCAGCTTGTCGGCCAGAAGGTCGGCAGCCAGAGTTCAAGACCCAAGCACTGCCATGTAACGGGGTGAGTACCTGTTACTTGCCCCAGCTCCTGCCAACCTAGCAGTTTGAAAGCCTGTAAAAATGCAAGTAGATCAATAGATACCACCTAAATTGGTGGGAAGGTAACAGCGCTCAGTGCGCCTCGGAGTATAGTCATGCCAGCCACATGACCACAGACGCGTCTTCGGACAACGCTGGCTCTTGGTTATGAAATGGAGATGAGCACCACCCCCTAGAGTTGCACATGACTGGCAGGGGAAACCTTTACCTTTACCTCAGATCAAAGGCTGGACTTGCCACTCAATACTTTTCCAGTTTCTGCATCTCCAAAGAGACCAGGATGTCTTCACACAATATAATTCAGAGCAGAGACAGTCTTTACCCCATTGACTGCACATCAAACTGCTTACCTGGCTGTGTCAGCCATGCTATCTTTTAATACACTCCATTATATTTTGTGGTCTTGTAGCCTTTTAGCCCCTCCTTCCATATGCGTGAGAACATTAGAACTTAATTGATTTTGCCATGCTAACCTCTTGGTCTAAAACAGAAGGCAACACTGGACCATTCCCCCAAGCCATTTGTAGGAGTGAGACAGGCCTGCACAGTATTTTAGAGCTCAAGCCAGTTATGAAACAAAGGCAGGGTATTTTAATATCCTGAATTCCGAATCTTGCAATGATTATGCACAAAAAAGGGAAGACTGCTGCTTGATAACAGCTTTGAACTATTCAGAGATAGAGTAACAGTTGGTGAATCAAGCTTTTATCTGAAAAAATTATCTACAGTAATATTGCAGCAATTCTAATTCCAAATCTACAGTAATATTGCATCAATTCTAATTCCAAATCCAAGTTTGTTTCAATTGCTTTATTGATGCACTCCAAGAAAGCTGTGATGCAATTCCGTTGGCAGTGTCTAAACCAATGGGATATAATGCTCTTCCTCCGAAGTACAGTACTAACAGGATCTCTGCAAAGTAGCTTAATTCCTCTATTGCTAAAGACTAATTTGTTAAATCAGAAGGATTTATTAGACAAAATCTTCATAAATAGCTTTATCAGTAAGAAAAGCTATTTTTAGAGGCTGGAATATTTACCAGTATTTACATTTGCTGGGTTCATACATTAAATTACCCATAGTTTAATGAATAAGACATAATGGAGTGGCTTGCACAAAGCACCAAAGCACAAGTCATGATTTATCAGTTACAGTGGTTGGGACACCAGACCATGTTAAGCCCAAACCAAGCTAGCCATACATTATGGTCTATCCTGTTATGTGAATGCAAGTTTTTGCCTTCTCCAATGGAACACATAACAAGGGTAATGTCAGCCTTTTATCGCTAATGTTTGCTAGTGATGGCCAATGCTTACATAGTCAAAATTGTATGTCTAGGCACAAGAAAACATTACCAGCAGATAGGAAGAAACCCCCCACAAGGTTCTTAGTATTTTTTTAGGGTTAAAAGGCACGTGCACCCCTAAGTGTCCTAGTAGATTCTTCCAGATATAAGAAATGCCCCACATTAGTAGGTAATTGCCGCAGCCACAGTCTTTAGATGGCCCCCACCGCCTGCCTTAAATGAGCTGCTTTTCCTCTTATGCCTCCAGATACAAAAGGAGACATTTGTCTTCCTACCATGCACTTCACCTCTTGATGAATTTCCAACAATGGATTGTTTAGGGCATTTAGACTGATGCAGAAACATTTAGTCTCCACCGCAAATAGCGTGCATATTCTTCAGACTCTGGCACGGCAAGATACAGTGGCCAGAGAATGTGGCCTTTCTGGTGACTAAGAGAGCAGCAGGAAACGGGGGCAAGGGGATGATATGAAGTCGCTGCAACCCTGAACAGGATTTACTCCAGTAGAGTGAATGTGAAATAAGAGCTATTGCAACATGCTTAGAGAAACCAAACCTACTCAATGCATAATTTCCTTCAGAGGAAGGAAAATGAAAAAAAAAACAAAAAACACAGGGAAATGGAATGATAAATCTTGAAAGAAGGCATCATTGGCTGGCTGGAACCCTAAAAAGGAGCAATCCGTTGTACAACAGACCAACTTCAGTGGCTATAAAACCACTTTCCTTGGAATTCAGCCAGTTACCTCAGGAAAGCCAGTAAACCGAACGTAAATACAATGCAGGTAGTCCTCAAATTACAACCATTACTGGGAAAAGAAACTTCATTGCTAAGCAAGGTTATTCAACGAGTCATACCTGATTTTACGACCTTTTTTTGCCACAGTTGTTAAGTGAAACATTGCAGATGTTAAAGGAATTGTGTGGCCATTAAGTGAATCTAGCTTCCCCCATTTGGCTTTGCTTGTTGAAAACCAGGTTGCAAATGGTGATCGCTTGATGCTGGGATGCTACCACTGTTGTAAATACTTGCCAGTTGCCAAGCATCTGAATTTTGATCATGTGATTTGTGGAGATGCTATGACGGTCATAAATCTCTTTTTTCAGTGCTGTGATAACTTTGGATCGTCACTAAATGAATGGTTGCAAATTAAGGACTATCTTATGCCACTATTCTGAGCAACTAGCGCTCCCTACCACAAGGCTTCTGAAGTTGGAAGTTCATATGTGTGAAGCAGTGAGAACATCTTCTGTTGAACCAACATCTGTGTAAACCATCTTTCGTGTCTTTTACGTGGAATGAACTCGCCTTGGCACTACTTCTTGAGGGCACAGAGTAGGTGTCAGTAGACCTAGTCTGGAACTAAGCAATGTGGTGTCCCTAGCAGAACAATGCTTCCAAAGATCCTTCCTTTGTGCGCACCAGTCTCTTTGTCACGCTTTGGATATTGTTCTCTTGTAGCTTCCATTTTATCAAAGCTCTTCAAGCTAAGATAGGTCAGGAAACAGACTCCACAAATCTGATTGGAACTATATTTTATTGATGTAGGCTACAGTAACAGAATCTTGTTTTGACTACTGTATGTGTCCCCTTCCCTCCTTTTTATCCCCCAATTAATTAGGGTGGAGCCAAACTCCTACCTTCTATTTTCTGGCTTAATGCTTTTGTTTTTATAGCCATTTCTGCACATTTTCCCCAAGGGTAACCCTATGGCTGCCGATATTTTATATTGGGGGATGTGATGGCCTAGATGCTAGACGTTGAACAGAAGGTCGGCAGCTCAAGTTCAAGACCCAAACACCCCGTAACGGGGTGAGATCCTGTTACTTGCCCTGCCTCCTGCCAACCTGGCAGTTTCAGAGCATGCTGGGTTTTCAGCTCCTCTTGTTTCCCAAGTTTGGGAGTTGAAATCTTCTAGCACATCTGGAGAGCACCAGATTAAAGAGGTAGCAATGTATGTCAAAACAGAATTTCTACGTACGTAATGATATGGCAGGCAGGAAAGGACAGCTGTCTCCAGAGTGAAAATGCAGATTTTAGCAACATTTTCACTGTTCAACCATTGCATACAAAGAGATTTCCCAAGAGAAGAAGTAGCAACCAATATTCAGACTGTTGCATTAATAGCTCCATGCTGAAAAGTTGAGAGACTGTTGAACTAAAACTCTGATTAGAGAAGAGAAATAGGAAAAGGGAGAAGGGAAGGGAAGTTTAGCAAGCTAGCTGTTCTCGACAAAATATTGAAGAATTCAAATTTTTGTTTATTTTATTATGGGAACGCTAAATCTGAAGTAAATATTTCACTGCTAAAGATTTCAGTCGGGTTCATTCCAAGAATTCCGAGCATTAGTGACATTCAATCAAGGAACAAAATCTCAAGTACAGATCCAGAAAAATCAGCTGGCGTCCAAAAAAAAAAAAAATCAAGGAGGTCATAATGCATATTAAAAGGAACGAGACTTTCTACACACACTCATAGCCCTCATCACAATTCTTTTGACTACTCCCCCGCCCGCAGACTCCCCTGCACAAATCCAGTCGGACTTCACCAACTGGAATCCAGAAACTGGATGGCATTTTCTTCCCTGAAGCACAGACGCAGCCTTTTATTGGTCCCCAAGCATGGTAGACTTACAAAAATAGCTTAACAGTTTCCCTAGGTTTCTCTTGAAAGTGACGACACGGAAGCCTGTGAACGCAGCTTATGTCCCACTTAAGGCGATTTTGCCCAACAGAGGAGACAAACAAATGGACAGATATTATTCTCCTATGATGAATTCCACTGGCAACAGTGGAAGTGGTATTTACACTCTTGGTTTGAGTCAAGAAAATGGCAAACGTTTTATCTCAAGAGATACTCCGCCCTAAGCCTTTCCCTCCCACCAAAGTTACTTTACCTAACTTCTAACATTTAGCCCTCATTTTCCTAGTATTGATCAGTACCAGCTGCTGTCATAGATCTACCATCTGTTAAGTAGCCAGGGCTTAGAAAAAAACAGTTAACAAGTAAGTGCAGTGTTTAATGTTGACACCGCAAGGCTTTTGTTCCCGTTAATGTTCAAAGAAGCCAAGTTCAGGTCTTAAAATTGGTACCATTTGGATCCTAACTGGAAGAAGCAATGAAGCCGATGACTAAAGGGTGATCAGCTGCACCCCATTTTTTTTACAGCTGACCCACTCCTTCCGTGTCTCCAACCTCATGGCTTGAGGAAAACAGCGGACAGCTGTCCTCTTCTGGTCTGCAGCAATGCCAGTCTCTGCTCCATTGTTCAATTGACCTGATTTCAGTGTGCAAAAAAATAAATCAAACTAGACCAAGGAACCAATCCATGCTTTTCCCTTTTCACACTTTGGATTGCCTCTCATCTGTCCATTCTTGTTTAGTATTTTGCAGGGCTTGAGTTCTTTGCTCGTCTACTTGCACGTAATCTACCCGTTGTTCTTCAGAGAGGAAAGGTTTCTGCAGAATGGAAGGCAATGAAAGAGAAACATGAAGATCTAGGAAAATGCTGGGTTTGCATCACTTCCCCTCTTCTCTTTCACATCCTTGGCTGCTTTTTTTTTTCCCAGTTTGAAGAAGAGGTAACCAGACACCCGCTGGCAAAAGGAACACTCGCATTTCAACCTCGTCCCCCTGCCCAGAACAAATTATGGGGAACTGTGAACTGGAAGTTCACGGGGAACACTTGGCTTTCGATGAAGGAAATTTAATCCCCCCCTCCCTGTATTTGCTTTGATAGGACAAGGCCAGAATGAATTTCACCTCCAGAGAGTTTCATCTAAAATATGTTTACAATTCTGGGTGCATAAACCAAAGACAAAGATTGCCGCTTCCCACTGTGGGAACTGCTGTTAGGGTGGAGAAATCTTACTCCGCTTTCTATAATGTTTCCATTTTCTTCATGCACAACTTTATTTTTTTAACATTTCCCAATCCATTTTGCAGTAATTCTGCATTTACATTTTCACATCTTGTAGGGTGACTTATATTTTGTACGTAATCTGTTCATAAATATGGGAAGCACTTTAATCTAATATGTATTTTCTTTAGTACACAAACTTGTATTAACAAAATGCACTGAGCAGAACTCCGCTGCAATCTACAGAGGGAACCGGGCTCTAATTCTTGAAGTGTGGGGATCCTTGGTGCTCTCTGAAGCTGGTTGTTTCCTTGCAGATGTTTCAGTTACCCAACTAGGTAATATCATCAGGGCTAGAAAGGCACTGATGATGTTATCCCACTCTCTCCTAGCAACGATGATGTCACCTACTTGGGTAATGAAACATCTGCAGGAAAACAACCAAGCTCAGAGAGCACCAAGGATCCCCACAGTTCAACTCTAAGCTATAAATATTCTCACCTATGAATTCCTGAACTGCTTCATGATTATGAGGAGGACAGACAAATGTTTTCCCTATTTCCTACCTTCTGCACAGGAGATGGAGAAGCAGAATTAAAATCCAGTGCTAAGTAGTCAAGGCTAAACTTCTTTGGTGATTGAAAATCCCCATTATATGGAGATGTTGCTTGCTGGTGCTCCTAAAAATAACAACAAGGACAACAACATTAAAACATTAAATGTATTTAAAAGAAGCAAAGATCATGTTATGGATTCATAATTTTTAAAATGCAGATCACAAGACCTCCTTTGTTGTCACAGACTTGTCAGTTCTATGAGTTTCACCTTCAGGTTACCTTCTCTATATACCAAGTTAGGATCCTCTAAAAACCTTCCTTCACTTCCACACACCAAAGAAGTTGAAATGGGTCTCAATAAGGGAGGGATCTTCTTCTGTGGTGGCACCCCTTCATGGGATGCCCTCCCCAGAGTAGCTCAATAAGAGCCACCTGAGCCTCATTTTGGAGCCAGAGGAAGACCTATTTTTCCAGGCAGTTGAATTTCAGTGTTTAATTGTACTTTAATTTGTACTGATTTTGCTTCTGAATGACCATCTTGCTACTGCCTATCTAGTATAGGGTCCTCATTTTGTATTTGAATTTCACTTGAATTGCATTTTTAGTGGGTTTTGTTTCAAACTGCCCAGATAACTTCAGCTATTGAGTTGGTTATTTTTTTGCAATAAGTACATAAATAAAAAGTCTTGCTTTTGCCAGCAGCTGTTGGAAGCTAATTCTAAAAGAAAGAGATTTCTTCCTTTCAGGCTGTTTTCAGAAGTATTTGCCATCCAAACATGAAGGTTTTCTGTCTAAAGATCTTCACAAACCTGTCCTCTTAGAGATCTGGTTTCTCTGGAAATACATCATTTGGTTTGATATAAATCATCATTCTTGCCACTGACCAGAATTCTGTGAGTTAACCAGTAAATAAAGTAATGAAACAGACTGTAGTTCAAATAAAATAAAGAACATATAGTATTGTGCAAAAGTCTTAGGCCACCACACACTTTGTTTTTTCAGCAAAGTTTTAATGACCATTTATAACTATTTTTCAGTTTCTGTATTAAGATTCCAACAGAAAATGCAGAAAATATGAACACAAAATTTAAACCAACAGAACAAAATGGCTTCTTCAGGCAAAAAAGTCAATATTAAATAGTCCGTGCTAAAAACGTGCCACTTTAGCCTATGGAAGGTGTTTTTTCTGCTTTTTCCTGCTATTGAATACTGCATATGAATTTCCTGTATTTTCTGACTGCATCCTAATAAAGAGACTGAGACATGATTATATATGGTCATTATGCCATGGCTTAGACAACAAAGCCAATGGTGGCCTTTGCACAGTACTGTATATTTTGCAGATTGTTAGTAATAATCACTGTCTCCTAATGAACAGGCTAGCTAGAAAGAGATTGCTTGTTCTTGACTTCTGTTGGCAAGAGGGAACCATTAATATGCAACGGGTCAGAAAGGAAAATGCAGGAGGCCTCACGTCAGATCCCAGGGAAGAAGGTAGTAAGGAGGACAGAAGGGGAAAAGATTTGATCGGCAGGGATGTCTTTGTAAATGTGAACGGATACGGCAAGTTTGCAATCTTTGCAGACCCCAAAGTCCTGCACAATTCTCATCCCTCACTCTCTACTTTCACTGGCAGGATGTCTCCAGATTTTCAAGCCAGATCCTATCCTAGTCCTTCACGAAAATGCCAAGGATAGAATCTGTAATGGAAACGACCTTGGGAGACAGGAGAAAATGCTGCAGCCTTGACAGTGGCCTGATAAACAAAATCTGAGTCCAAAGGATGGGTGGGGGTGGAGAAAATGTCTCAGAAGGGACCCTCTCTAGCCTTGAGGAGAGTAAAAGTGAAGATGAGAGGGGTACTTTCAGACTTGCAAGTCTGATGTCAGCCTTTCGAGGTAGTCCGGACAAGAAGCACCAACCACGACAACTAAAATCATCTTTATTGTAAAGTTATAGTAATAGGATGTTGCAAGCCTGGAAGTACTCCTCTCCTCCCTTATATTTACTCTCCCTTTTGAGACTCTTTCTCCATTCCCCCCTCCTTTAGATTCAGATTCCACATATCAGACCATTGTTGAGATTGTATCTCTTCCGTCTCCCAAGGTCATTCACACATACCAGGACAGAATCTGGGTTCTTTGGAATATACTACACAAGGTTCATTCTCAAAGTGTCCCATGCTTCATTTCACGTCTCCTCATTTTGTCCCTCATCTATAGCTATCTCCACACTATCCTCTATGCTGATGTTCAATGCAGCAAATCTCTTAGTTTTCATGCTGGATTTGAAGGGAGGGACCTGATCTAAACAAAGTGAGAGATCTTTCTGTGCACTCAATAAATGCCCCGTGCATCTCTGCTTGATCTTTGTGATCATTTGGACCAGGGCCACCTACGCCTGTGTGCACAACAGAGGTCTGTGAAACAGGAAAAAGGCTTCCCTTATCACAGTGTCAATTAAGCCTTGTGTTTTTTCACGGAATTTCTTCGGTAGAGCAAAGGGCACTCTCGCCACACATCCCGCTGAAAAAATGGTCCTCTCTGAGCTGTTCCGTTCATGCAATTTGTCAAAAGGAGAGCGGAGAAGAGCTGTATGAAAATAATTACCATTTGAATGTAACTTCCTTCCTCTTCTCCGGAAACTGAAGAAGCAAATACTCTTGCTGAATTAATGCAGTCTCTTTCTGGAGAGATAAAACTTGTTCGATTGCTAGCAGGGGAAAAAGGACACACCAAAAAACAAGCAAACAAAACAGAGGTCAAGGATGAGTTTCCCCAGATGCTCTGAAATCTAGCCAAAACCTGACATTAGCTGGGCAGGGAATAAACCATCCAGAGGCCAGCAATCTGCATGAGCTACAAAGGGGGGAACCATCTCATCAAGATCATCTCTATGTATTCTTCATTCCTGCTATTGAATTTGACAACACCTAAAAATATTATTCAGCCATGGCCGTTGAAGAAACCAGGATGCAAGCATGAACTATCCAATGATGTCCAATTGGTAGCAGACATCCTGTCAGGTGAACTTTTTCAAGTTTGGAACTCCTTCACTAGTAATACTTTGGAGATGGAGACAATTTAATCAGGTACCACGGTTCTATTCTGAATCTCTTATAAATATGTATGCATTTGCCCTTGAAGAACGTCTGCTTTTCATTCTTTTTAATTTCCTTCATAAATCACTGCCAAATCCATTTGCCAGATGCAACATTTTTCTAGTCTACTTCCATTCATTGAGGCATTTACTCCAGGAGAAAGCTAGCCTTCTTCTAGGATTTGATTGTGATTTTTTCCTATGGCTCAAAGAGAAAGCATCCATCATTTCGTAAAGGGCTTCCCTACATTGCAGCTTCAAAGCTGGAGCAGATGAATGCCCCATCCAGGGACTATAGATGGAGTGGTCTGCAGAGAATGGAACCAACAATCACTTGCAGACTCCAAAATTGTTTTTATATCCTTTTAGTTAAAAAAAAGTTATACAGAATTAAAAATTACTGACATGTAAAGGAAAATCATCAGGAAGCTATGAAAAGATAAAAAGTGACGAAGAGTACGTCAAGAAAAAAGAAAGAGAAAAAGAGAAAGATCCAAAGAATATTCTGATCTCCTTGCAACAATTGTAAACGTGATCGTTACCATTTCTGCCCTCGCAGATTTCATATCGTGGTCGCCTTCTTTCCATAAACAACGTTTTTAAATCAATTAATCCCGAGATCATTTGTTTATTTATTAAATTTATATGCTGCTGAAATCTGAAGACTCTCGGCGGCTAACAACACTAAAAACAATCATTAAAAATACTTAAAAATAAACTAAAACCATTGATTTGTTGTTGTTCATTTTCCGCAAAAAGTCCATAAAGGGTTTCCAGTCTTTTATAAAAACAGCTATCGTTCCTTCCTTCATCAGACAAGTCAATTTTAGCCCTTTTAGCAAGTTCTTCACAGTCCCAGATTTCCAAAATTGTGATATAATTTACAAACTCGTATGTTTGAGTCCTGAAGCAGCAATGTAGGAATTCAAATTAATTCAAAATTAGGTTTTGTCCTGGCGTTGCTCACTTAATCTTATCCTATGTACTTTTTGTGTGTCCCCCAATGAACCATTAATCTAGGTGGGCTCTTTGGGGCCCCCAACTACCATGCCTCTCTGTTCTGATGTTAGTTTGGAGATCAATGCAACTGACATATTACAATTATTAGAATGGATCACCATCGATGGGGGCCATGGATCGGCCGGAGGAAAGAGTGAAAAGCAGCACTGAAGCAAATGTCGAAGCAGCAGTCCCTGGACTCTGGGATCCTGTTTTTTGGTTTTAATCAAAAATCAGTATGAAATACTACCAACTTGAGAAAGGAAACTCACAGAAAAGGAGTTTCTGTCTGCTTTTCATCCCGCTGACAGCTTACTTAAGGAAACTGAAGTCTCACAAGGATTAAAAATATAATTTTGGGGACTCCAGGCACTGTTCAGATACAGTACTGTGAAGAAGTTTTAGGGTACTGCCTGCTTTGTTTTAGCAAAGTTTTCGTGACCATCCATAATGATTTTTTAGTCTCTGCACTCAAACAGAAAATACAGGAAATATGTACACAACATTTAAACCAACACAACGTTCTGAACAAAATGGCTTCTCCAGGCAAAAAAGTCAGTATTAAATGGTGCTAAACTCTTGCCGCTTTAGCCTATGGAAGCTGCTTTTTCCTCTTTTGGAATACTGCATAGAAATTCCCTGTATTTTCTGGCTGTATTCTAATAGAGAGACCGAAACATAATTATATATGGTTATTACACCATGGCTAGAACAACAAATCTAACGGTGGCCTAAGACTTTTGCACAGCACTGTACATTAACTCCTATGGTGGCCGGCAACTTTAGCCGCTGCAATCCTAGTTTCAGTCTGGAGCCATCTCCAACGAGATGACCTCTAGCAGAGTTTAGGAGTTCCAACATTGTCAGTCGTCATAACAATTCATTTCTTTAAGACGTGGCTCCTTCTCCTTCCTAGTGTATAAAAGCCCTAGTGCTGTTTTATCCATGGTGATAGTAGTTACTATCTTTTGGGCATTTCTGGATGGTGTCTGGCCCGGTAGAAAAGCTGGAACCAGAGATAGTCACATATCTAGCCTTTCAAGTGACTTCCCCACCTATCCAGGCTTCCAAGATATCGGGTTGAAAAAGAACAGGACCTCTGCCTAAGATATCAGAGGTGTCACCCCTTATTTTTTATATTACATTGGGAAGGATATGTCCAACCCTTTAAAAGAAAATCACTGATAAAAAAGCCTTTTGGTTAGCGTGCACTTCTCCGGCATAAGATATTCAAGATATATGCTGTTTTGAATGGCTGATGTTTCGAAGCCAATTTATTTCTGGAATGTTGGAATGAAGCAAATGCTTTGCTGTCCTTTATTTTTATGGCTGGAAGGGGTTTCAGAGAACTGTAAGAAAGTTTGTTTGGAGATGCAATTGACCATAATTTAAATACATCTCTCTTAGGAGTCCTGCATTTTGAACATGCTGCTGGGATAACTGAAAAAAACCTTGAAAGGAAAAGGTTGGATGTGTTTTGGAGGGCAGGAGGAGTCCATGGTTAAAACTAGATATAGTCCAAACATTGTTAACGTGGTTGGGGTGGGAGGTCAGCCCAACTCAACACTCTCTGTTGGTGATTTGCAAGATGTCAACGAGCGACATGGTTCTTATCTCATTGTTGTTCTTTTCTGGAATGGAGGGATTTAAAAATGTTGTCAGTAGCAATGAGATCGGGGAGGTCTTCATCTCCGGTTTTCCTTCCACTTGAAAAACCTGAAATTACTCTTTGGAAAAACTGATTTCTGGGTTTTAAGGGTGACAATGAGATATCGGCCTCCTGGAGGCTCCATTAGAGAAAAATCTACAGGAAGAAAGCACTGAGTCATGATTGCCAGTGCAAAAATCGGCAGTGGAGAAATTGCAGATTTTGTTCAGCCCAGGGATGCCCAACCTTGGCAACTTTTAAGATGTCTGGATTTTAACCTCCAGAATGCCTCCAACCTTGGCAACTTTCAGATGGCTGAGGAATTCTGCGAGTTGAAGTCCACACATCTTAAAGTTGCCAAGGTTGGACAACCCTGGTGAGCCCATGTTAATCCATATCATGGATCAGAAGGAGCAAGCCAAGTGCTGGTCCCGTGCCTGTGATCGTGCGTCCAACTAGAGAATTGTGCCAACAGGTAGGCAGGTTTGCATCTTCATGGAAGAACAATCTATGGGAAATATTGACCGAGGGGGAATGTTAGACTTTTCTAAAATTATGCTACATCCATTGCATCTTCCTCTAACTTGTTTAAGCAAGTTGTGAAATCCAGTCAACGTGTGTTGTAAATTCACCCTTTTGTGAGATACTCAAGCCAGAATCGGACAATGTGTCCACCTTATCTGTCATTGTGTGTGTGGAACGGCCTTACCAGAGGCCTCTGCATTGAGATCAACCATCTGCCCTTGTCACTACAAAGTCCAGCAGGCTCAGTTCCACTTACTAAGGCACAGTCCACGTCCTGGTTAAGGCAGAATGTTCTCTGATGGTGGAAAGATTCCGCAGGTCCAGCGGAGGCGGTCGGACTGAGGGTTAGAGAAAATGCGCGATTACTAGGAAGAGCTTCAACTAAATACTTTCCAGTACAATTCATTGGTTACAGGTAGTCCTGGACTTACGACCATTCATTTAAAATAGTGAAGTTACAACACCAAAGTGCTTTACAACTTAGATTCACATTTACAACTGTTGCACCACCCGTGTGGTCGCATGATCACAATGGGGGCTTGCATTTATAACTGGCTGCAGTGTGCCCTGTGGTCACGTGCCTGTTGGGGAAGCTGGATTTGCTTAATGACCACATGATTTGCTTATCAGCAGCATTGATTTGCTTTACAACCGCTGCAAAAATGGTTGTAAAATTGGGCCTAGATGCATCTTGACTCAATTTGTGATCACACAATTTACTCCTGAAATTCTGGTCCTAATTGCGGTTGTAAATCGAGGACTACCCCTATTTGCAAGAAAGAAGCAGTATCTGACCTTGTGGGACTTGAACCTGGGGCACACCCTAGGGTTCAGGCTACAATGTCCTTGTTACTGATTGGGGCAGATTGGATTTGAAACGCAAACTCCCATCTGGAAAACATCTGGACGACCTCTGCCTACATCTTATTTCCCTGCACACCAAGGCAAATCAACGAGTAAACGGTCTGTTTTTTTCCTGAGTTGCAGCACCACCTTCATAAAAGGCAGGAGAAGGTACTACAGTCCATCATTTCAGCAGGCCAAGTGACTTAAGACACCCACATGGCTCGAAGTGCTCAAGTTGCTCCAGAGAGTTGTAGTTTTCTGGAGAAGATGGTGCTGTGTGAGATTCCCATATGGCAAGAATTCACTCTTGGTGAGCGCATTCTGCAAGTGCTGCAAATCTGGAGCTTCGTCGTAGGAAGGTGAATGCCCCCTTACTGGATATAGATACTTTTAATTGTGGCTATGAATGGGGGTGGGGGGGATAGGAAGGCATACCTCTGGCTGGATATAGGTACTTTTAATTGTGGTGATGAATGGGGGTGGGGGGATAGGAAAGCATACCTCTGGCCCACAGAGTCTCACGTGGAGGCTCTGAATCACAAATTTGAGCCCTGCCATCAATATTGTTTCTCACCTTTAGAGTGACAAACCTGCTTTTTGCGGGACTGAGATTTTTGTATTGGTGATTAGCTGAACAGCAGAGCTTCTTTCAGTGGGTGGCAATAAGAGGGCTCATACCAGTCTTTGTCATTATCCCATGAAAAAAATTCTTACTCTGACCGTTTCATTGCACAAAATCACAATGCAACTTTCTCTTTCTTCACTAGGGAAACAGTGGCCGTGTCCTAGACCAGCCCCAGATGTGCTGTTGTGCAGTCATTGCATTTATACTGAAATCTCTCCTCTGATTTCCAGGGGTTCCTTCCCTTGATTCTGTTCTTCTACTTCTTTCCCAAGTACTTTAATATTTCTTCTCGTGTTCTTTATCCATGTCTTCTCTTGGTGTTTACAAGTAGTCCTCACTTAACAACTAGTTTCTTAGCGACCATACAAAAAGATGATGGACCTCCCCAGAGCTACTTATGATCTATTTTTGAAGTTCTGATGGCCACACATTCCCCTGATGGTCACAAAATTGCATTTTGGGGTATTTGGCAACTGGATCACATTTACAACTATTTACAGTATCTGAGAATCACGTGACTGTAATTTTTGGTGCTTTTGCCAGTTTCTGGCATTTACATCTGTTGTTGTTGTTCAGTCATTGAGTCCTGTCCAACTCTTTGCAACCCCATGTACCGCAACACACCAGGCCTCCCTGTCCTGCACTGCCTCCCGGAGTCCACCCAAACCCACACCCATCATATTGATCATGCTATCTAACCATTTCATCCTCTGCCACCCCTGTCTCCTTTTGCATTCAATCTTTCCCAGCATCACGGTCTTCTCCAACAAGTCCTCTCTTTGCATTATGTGGCCAAAGTATTTGAGCTTCAGCTTCAGTATCTGTCCTTCCAATGAACAGTCAGGGTGGATTTCCTGTAGGATTGACTCGTTGGATCTCCTTGCAGTCCAAGGGACTCTCAAGAGTCTTCTCCAGCATCACAATTTGAAGGCGTCAGTTCTTCAGTGCTCAGCCTTCCTTATGGTCCTTAAGCTCTCATTTACTTCTGGTTTCCAGCAAAAACCACCAAAACAGGTTTGCTTAATGACTGTAGTGTTTGCTTGACAACTGTGGTGTTCGCTGAATGACTGTTGCAAAAAAGGTCACAAAATTGGGCATGGTCACAGGGTGGCCTGCTTAATAACCAAAACCATTATGGACCTATGACCATAATTCTGGGGAATTAAGAAGGGTGCTAGAAAGACGATTGTGCAATGGAAGGTAAGACACCCATGCCCTGCCAGGTCTGGTCTCTAAACTAGAATTGACATCTCTTAGCAATTTTCACCCACATTTTCAATTCCTAGGGGGATCTTCAGGAACTACCCGGGAGAGCTTACATTTTGTCCGAGGTTTAAGATCCCGATTCACTGGAGGGGGTTCCAGGTCACTGGGGAGTTCAGGCAACGGGCTGGTAAGCTTTTCTGTGTTAACTTCAGCGAGAGCAAAAGCAGCTGAACCTGGGTTCATGGAAATATAGCCATCAGGTGTGCAGTCAGATGCTGGGATGGGTGGTGAGGTGCTTGGATGCATGGGGACGTAACTGTCCTCGGAGCTGTTTGACGTGGAGTAGAGAGGGCTAACTCGGCAAGGCTTCACAAAAAAAAGAAAAAGAAAGAAGAGGCACAGTGAGCATGATCAGCAAGACGTCTCCAGATCAGAAGTTGGGGGCCATTCAAAAATGTCAGGCATTCAGCAAACCCACCCATCTTTTCTTGCTTGGTCTGTGATTTTTACAGACCCAGCCCTCTTATTGGCTTGGAGCTCTATGGAAACATTTGATCTGAGGCTGACCCTTCAAATAGAGGCTAAACATGTCTTGGAACACTGGGATGGTGACTGATGGCTATTTCTTCCTGGCTTGGCCCTACATGTACACCAGTCCAAGATCTAGATTTAGAGTGCCTCTAGGTTCCAATTTCCACAGCACAATCAGGACTGGGAGGAAGGCAATTATTGTCTGTGAAGGCCTTTAACTCAGTTGAAGACCGCCAGCCAAGCCACTGAATCTTGCTTTCCCTGCTGGCTGTCCCTGGGTTTCTCTCTGAATGGTAAAAATGGGGCAAGAGAAAAGAGGAGGAGATGTAAGTGACAGGTCTAGGGAAAGACAGAAAAGACATTGGCAAGAAGGCATGCATAGTCCCTGAGGGCCTCTTGGCCAAGGATTGCCACGTCACATTAATTTTGTGTTTTGCTTTAGGCTGCTTTCTCCATGGAAAACTCAGCTCAGAACAACAGGACCATGGGTAGGAAATCTGTGGTTCCTCAGAAGCTGCTGGTCAGAAGCACTCAGCATCCTTTCTCACTGGCATTGTTAGGAAACGTAGTCCAGTTTCAGCAATAGGTAGGAGGACCACAGATGTCAAAGTCAAATGCTTTGGGTTGGAAGTTGGAGGGCACTTTTCCCTGTGAGAACTGTCTGAGGATTCAGTAGCTACAGGATGACAACGAAAGCTTCACCAGCTTTCTTGGTATTCTGAATTTGTGTTGTTCAGCACTGCATTCCCATTTTTGTGTTGTTTGACACTGCAACTTTTGCAATTCATTCTGTTTAACAATAAGATGGCTATGAACTCTTTGCCATTCCATCATTCCCAGATCTGTATAGACCTCAGTCCGACATTTTGGCATTGATGCAACCTAGTCGTAAGAAGGATCCCAAATTAATATTTTAATGCAGTCATTTTCAAGCACAAAATGTTGGACCATCATGAGATTTCTGAACTGGTTAATCATAGATTTGGGGGGGAAATCTACAACTGAAGGGTAAATCCCTCATTCAAGTACCTAATTTGCTAATGTAGCATTTTACTTTGCAAAGTTCAGCCTTTCTGTTTTATGCAGAAAATGGCACAAGAACATTTCTGGCTTTGGGGTACAATGAACTTTGCACTATCCAAATTCACATTATCCATATTCTCTGCTGATTCCTTTCCTCCTACCTCAGCTAGCTCATGCTGACATATGCTAACATAATTTATTCCAGAAGCTTAGTTCATGCAAACCACTAAGCTCCAATCTGTGGCTGTTTTTTGTTTTAGCATAATGCGTAAACACATGTAGGAAAGAAGCTGTAGTTTATTGGTAGTAAATGAATCATAATTTACAAATCCTTTTTTGTTTTAACATCCAAATCCTGATCTAACACCAAGTGAAGCATTTTTCAAATTGTTCCTCCCTCCTCTGACAGACATAGATCTAGCATAGCCACACATTACAACAGCTAAATGAACCTTCATTTTTTATTAAGCTATCTTGGCCTACAAGCTTCTCTGAAGTATCTGGTTGGCTGCCATAAAAAACAAGATGGTGGTCCAAATCAAGCTGACCAATGTAAACTCCTCCAGATCTCTGACTATTGGTATGTTGTCTAAGAGAGATAGGATGTTGTCCAACTGAATATAAAAAGTAATGGCTTCTCCAGCCTTGGAAGAGATGGGCTTTTGGTCTGATTGATTTCTAGACAACCTACAACCAGTTGGATCAGGCTTTGTCAATATTTATTGACCTAAAGAGATAAACAGAATGACCACAGGTAGACAAAAAAACAGGGGAATGGGAGCAACTTCCAAATTCCTGCTGGCTTCCCCACTGGCCTTCCTCATGGGAAGCTGGCAGGAAGTGTCAGAAATCATGATCATATGACCACAGCTGACCTTATTGGTGCTGCAGTGGCCATAAATTTGAGAGTACAACTGTTATGTAGATCCTTGAAATTTCAGTTCGACTTCAGTAATGGATCCCAAACACTGTACACATCTTTTAAGTTGCTGCATTTGAGGCAACTTGTTTCAAAAATGGTTGCCCTATGCCACTTTATTTTGTCTAATTGAAGGTTACAAACAGCCAGACAAGAGAGTTTAGTAGATAGAGATATCTATCAAAGTCTTTGTTTTTACAAGGTGGGAAGAGCTCCAACCCACAGGTGGTGGGCCTGAGATGACAGAGCACATTTCCAGCTTCTTCAAAATCCACCAGCTTGAAAACATCTCAGGTAACATTGCAAGGCATCCCTCTGTCATCTCAGAGATTCTGGTCATCCAGCCACCAACATAAGCAAATGCCCATTTTTCAACTCTTAGACTAAGAAGAACAAAACGAGTAAGGGCTGTGTGGAGTAAGGATCCACACAGATACTAAGCTAAAACATGGCTTGTTCACTTATGGCCTAGCATGCCCTACAAACCTGGACAGTATCACTTGTAAACTTATAATTTATTCAATAAACCACAGTTAAGGAAACCATCATGTTGTGTATTGTCAGAATTTATTTAATTGTGGCTATGGCTGCTTTATTGGGTGAGATGCTGCTTATTTCCTATTTTACACTGATCTCCCAACCGGTGTTGATTTTTTAAAACATCTCCTGCTGAAACCACTATGTAAAGAGTGTACATCTGAGAGAGTGCACATGCACACACACACACACACAGAGGGAACAAGGCAAAACAGCACTTACTAAATTCAAACTCAACCTCTTATCCCTGCGCCGTAAGGAATTTTCTTCCACATCAGCTGCAAAACAAAACAGAGAGCAGGAGGCAATCTACCATGCCCAAAGAAATCACAAAATGAAAAATCAACATTTTGCGCAGAAGGAACGAGATCTCATTCTAAGCAGTGTTGCACCATGCAGCTTGGAAGAGATCCGAATTCTGTCCACTTAACAGGGGCCAAAATCTATTCTGACTTGAAGCCCTATGAAGTGAAATTGAAGATACTCCACGGTGAGTATCATCAAATTGCAGCATGAATTTACCCCAAATAAGCCTTCCAAATCCCTGCAAAACGTATACAGCAGCGGCAGCCACTGGGTGGAAATAAAATAAAGAAAATGGTATTGCAGTGTTGTGATGCAAGAACCCCATCTCCGTTTATGTGTACACCGATGTTGCATGCACATAAAGGATGGCGTTTTCAAAGTGATGCTGTTGTCATCATTCTGATCAACAGAATACACTTGTGGGATTAACAGCTGTTCAATTTAGCATATCTACTCTTCCTTTATTGGACTTGGACAATTCAGACCTGAATGCATGCTGAGATCTGAACTTAGATTTTTGGAGTTTGTGACATGTGGTCGATATTAATCTTATTCCGACTGCAACGCAAGGAAAGATATAATCCATTCCCGGCTCTGGTTTTTTTGACTTCACCCTTCTGTTCACTCTTCCTAATTTCTAAATTAGGTCTCTAGTAGATGAGTAGATCTAAAGTAGCTCTCCTCTTCCTTGCCACATGGTTCTGAATGTGTTTTTCAAATTAAGAACATTATTTTGCCCCTGGATCCAGATGTGACTGAAAACACTGAATGAGGAGTAACAGTCAAAACCACAGCTGGTTGCAAAGAAGAACAAGGAGGATTGAATGCCAATGGTTTCTGCCCTAATACCTCTACCATTTTGATTACATGCAGAATAACCAAGAAATTAAGGACATCCATTGAGAACAATCCATCGGTCTACTTTCCAGTTTCAGAGGGTTGTTTTTTAAAGGGGGGAACTACTGAGGAACTGCTTAAGGTCTCCCAAATCTTGGGCCCACTCATTGCTGGCCTTGTTCATCCACGGTGAGCTAAAATATGGTTTACTTGCATAAAGAACTGAATAGACAGAGACTTGGGGTTGACTCTTTTAACACAAAAAGGCATTGTTGCTTGTTTAACAAACCACAGCTTAAAAAATCTGAATTTGTGGTACATGTCAACCCAGCCACTATCTAGGATCGCAATATTTATTCAGCTAACCTGTTAAATTCCTAACGTGTTTTAAGACATGTAGTATATAGATAATGTGTCTTATATATTATAAGGACAGAGAAAATACTGTGCTATTGAATTCGAACTGGAATTGGATCTAATGTGAAAGAAAATGTGGGCTTCATCTGGAAAAATTCATCAATGTATGTGTGAATATGTTTGTTTTTATGTTTCAGTCAGCCCACACCCTTTTAGCAAGCTTGTTTCCAACACAACTCAAGAGTCATTACTAAGAAGAATAACATTTCCAAGCATGGGTGTTGTTCTCAAAAGCTTCCAAGAATTGCTAAGGACACTGATAAGCAAGCTGGTTCTTTGCTGTACAAGAGTTAGAAAAATTATCAAAATGCCCATGCTAAGACAACTTCTGTTCAAGGAAGGAAACAAAAAAGGGAAGAAAAGAAAGAAAACTAAATAGATGCAAGGTCCCTATAGACATCTTAAAAGCCAGGCACTGTCTCACTTATTTCCTCAGTGGCAGATGTCCTAATCCAAGGGCGGATCTCCTCCATCACTGATAATTGATGGCCATGTTGGCTGAACTGCTGTAAGATGGAATTCCATAGATTCCGAGGACAGATTGATGCTCCACTGCCTGTGATTCAGGGTTAGCACGCAGCCACCAAGACTAACTTGCCTGTTCCTGTGTGAAATTGGCTGAATTGCTGGGACACTTCAGATCACAAGTTAATCCATATGTTTCAGGCAATGTTGTCTGTACCCAACCTACGTGGTTAGTTTATGGTTTATTTATTATAAACGCTCTATCTGGTCCCCCGTTCAACTCACTTTAACTGGGGTCCATAATGGATGATTGTGGGAAGAATGTCACAGTGTGCATGGGGAGGAAAAGAGAGAAGATGTGTTTTAAAAATCAAACTCTGGGATTTCCAAATTGGCCCTTACCTCTCCAACCCTTCATGCTGTCCAATCCGGAGAGGGAGATTCTCCTTGGAACAAAGGCCCCCAGAGAGTTGGAGACCCTGGCATGTCCATTCTGAAGGGCCACACCAGACTGCTCTTCGGCTCTTCTGTCTGGCAAGTGCGTTGGCTTTGGAGGCCTGGGAGGAGGGGTCTTAGCCAAAATCTCAAGTTCAGTAAAGCCATAGGAAAGAGTATTCTGACTTTTTTCTGCCAGGATGGTTGGTGTTGCAGGAGGCCCTGACAGTGGTGAGGAAGACGAGAAGTCACTGGAAGGAGGTCCACTTGAATCTGGGTTTCTTGGAAGGATTCCATGAATGGTTGGCTGGGCCATCTCCTGCAGCAGGCCACTGGAAAGCTGTAAGCACAACGAGGACTGAGAAGCCACAAAGTCAAAGAAGACATCATCTGATAATGTCCTCTCCAGGGACCGGTCAGAATTGGACCAACTGTGGCACCTGGAAGAAAAGCAGGTGTTATCATCTCTGAACTCCTTTTTGAAGTTCCTTCTAACCCAGGGTTGTCCAACTTCGACAACTTTAAGTTGTATGGACTTTAACTCCCGGAATTCCTCAACCAGCTAGTTTAGAGTTCTTGCCATGCTGAGGTGAGAAAATGAAAAATAAAAAAAATAGGAGTGCTGTTTTTAATCCTATTTACCTGATGGGATGCCAAGGTTTTTCCCAGATAATGACCTGACAGATGGATGTTTTAAGTTCACTGCTAAGAAAGAAGCTGTTGGAAACCCAACATCAAAGGACTGCAGACTTTGGATCTAGAAAGCATGGATGCTTAGAAGGTGAGTTGATACTTGAAAGGTTCTGCCTTTTGTGACACCGCACTTCATATTTCTTTCTTCTTCCTGAGTTACTTCCTCAGCTCAGCGCATTCCTGTCCAACGGGATCCAGTGGGTGGTCAAAAGAGGCAAAAGGGAGATGGCAGAAGCATAATGTAAACCAAGGTTTCTCATCTCAGCAACTTTAAGACATGCAGGCTTCAATTCACAGAATTCCCCAGCCTGCATAAACCCACAAATCTTAAAACATGCCGGTCAGGGAATTCTGGGACTTGAAGTCCACACTTCTTAAAGTTGCTGAGACTGAGGAACGCTGATCTAAGCCCTGCCCCTTAGTATCAAAAGGGACAGGGCTTGGTTCATGCCATGTCCATCATCTTCTTTGTTCTGGATTCATCCAATTCTTCTCCTATTCTGTTCTGATTTGGGACTTCAGATATGCAAGTACCCACATTTATTGGGAAGGAGGAAATCTCCAGCATTTGTTTTGTTTTGCCCCAGCAATTAGTGGGAAAGCTAATCATTGCGCAGGACGTTTGTCTGTGTCCATAACTCATCCCCTCCTCTATTCTTCCTGAATTGGGGTTGGGGACGGCGGGACATTCAAGACTGAATTATTTATTTCTGATAAATGCGGCAAAGCCCTAAAACAGACGTTAAGAAGCACTTTTAAATCAAGGAAACCCTGAACATCGTCTCGCCACAAGACAGAAACAACCCAAAGAAAATCCTCACTATTCCCTGCCCTGCTTTTTCTGCTGTGGCAGAAATGTCCAGTGGGTTCCCCCCGCATCGCTCTCTCCCTGATGCCATTGCGGCATGGATTTGCCCCGAAGAAAAGCAAATCACTTTGTTTGACTCAATTGCCACTTTTCCTGGTCTCAAGTAAGGTCACTACTGCCACAGAAAAACAAACTGTGATTTTACACAAGTGTCTCGGCAGCGTCGGTCCCGCACTGGAGCACCGACTCACAAACAAGCATTGACAGATTGCTGGCTATCCTCAGGATATGCCCAAATCACCACCAGTTTATGAACTACTGTACTTAACTGTTGTTCAGTCGCGCAGTCATGTCTGACTCTTCGCGACCCCATGGACTGCATTACGCCAGGCCCCCTTGTCTTGCACTGCCTCCCAGAGTCTTCCCA
>JANHZU010001971.1:130377-143222 GCA_032468055.1 Acrochordus granulatus
ACTACAGTATCTATATGTTGCAAGTACTGTTCAGCTTACAACCATTTGTTTAGTGACCATTCGAAGTACAGTGGCCCTAAACAAAGTGACTTGCAACAGGTCCTCACACTCATGACTGCTGCAGTGTATCTGTAGTCACAAGATCAAAATTTAGGCACTTGGAAACTAGCATTATTTAGGATGGTTGCAGCATTCCAGGGTCACGAGATCACTGTTTTGTGACCTTCCCAGCCATCTTCCAAATTCCATGGCGGACGCTGGACGTGTGATTCATTTAATAACGGCAGTGATTCACTTAACACTTATGGAACACCCTACCACCCGAGGTGAGATCAGCCCCATCATTTTGGCCTTCGGCATAGGCCTAACAACAGGGGTCTGTGGGGTAACCTGGGAACCGGGTAGCCGCATGTCATCTAGGAGGTGGCTTTTAGACTGATAACTCCACCCCCATATTTGCCCTCTGTCATCTTGCGCACCCCTTTTACCTTTTCATCTTTTTATTGACATAACGTATATATTTTTATCTTATTTTATCACAAGCCACCCAGAGTCACTTGTAGTGAGTTGGGTGGTGAATAAGTTCAATCAATAAACCAAGAGACAACCACAGCAAACGAAGTTATAAAATTGGGCATGACCCATTTAAGAGCTGTCTTGCTTAATCATGGAAATTCTGCTCTCATTTTGCATAACCAGGAAATTTCTGGTCCAAAGTCAAGGACTACCTTTACTGTCAGTATGGCTCAGATCAGGGTCTCGTATCAGCTATAATAAATCTCTATCTCTGTGTAACCCCAGCAGGACTAGACAGAAGAGCCCAATGAGAACTGTAACAAGGTGGGGCTCTTCATAGGGAAACCCTTGCCAAGCTCCAAAAATGGGAGACAATATCACCTTTTGCTGAGGGACAGATGGATTCCCACCCTGGTTAGTTGAATAAGCCACAGTCAGTACATTTTGCAAAGCCACAAATTATGGGTTAAATCTCGCACAGCTCCCAGTTGTCAAAGTTGCACAGTTCAAAATTGGCATTCGACAGTATAAAAACTACCTAACGTGGCTGAGTTTTCCAGTCTCACAGTTGGACAAAAAAAGATAGTCGGGAAGAAAGACAGATTCGGATTCGCTCGCCGTCTCCTCGGCAGCTGCAGCATCGGCGGTGGCATGGTCGTCCGAGAAAGAAGGGTTCGCCATCCTCAACGCGTGGGCAGAAATGGCCGGAGAAGGTTGCGGGGAAGACGTGGTGTGGGACAGACTGTCTCCTGAATCTGCAGCAAAGAAAGCAAAAGCGGGCTTAAGAGGAATCACCGGGAATTGTGTATGATTTCTCCCAACGACAACAACAACAACAAAGCCTGAAGGATTTGTAGCCTACATGAGATTCTTTACTGCTGTATGTTTGAAGCTGCTGGAACAAACATGGAAAATGAGCTCAGGGTTGGAAGAGAGCCTATCCTTCCAGGCCAAAGTGGGCTGGAACAACAATTGATGTGTTCCAGGTTGTTTTCTTTGTCGCCCAAAGTTTGGGGGAAAAATGGCATTAATCATCTTGACTAGCTTGAAAAGAGAGCTTCTTAAAGATACACATTTCAGTATTTTGACACCATTTGCCACCCATCCACGGAACGTGCTGCCTCTGGAGGTTTTGAACCCTGGCCCAGCGTCTCCGTCTTTTAAAAAAAGTCATCGGGGTGTGATTGAAGCATTTTATATGCATCCTGTGTGCAACATGTCTAGGCACCATCTTGCCTTTTTTGACCAGGCCTTCAGATATCCCTGGCTGGGGTGAATGGCTTTGAAGATCACAGAGGAGGTGCTAACCTTTCCTCTAGATCAGTGTTTCTCCACCTTGGCAGCTTGAAGATGTGTAGACCTCAAGTCCCAGAATTCCCCAGTCAGCAGGTTAAAATCTACATATCTTAAAGCATACTGGCCAGGGAATTCTGGGAGTTAAAAGTCCTCACTTGTTAAATCATACTGGCTGGGGAATTCTGGGAGTTGGAGTCCACGCATCTTAAAGCATGAATTCTGGGAGTGGGTCCACATATCTTAAAGCCTGCTGACCAGGGAATTCTGGGAGTTGAAGTCCACCCATTTTCAAGCTGCCAAAGTTGAGAAACACTGCTCCAGATGAAGTCTTCTGATAGTGATATAAAAGTATCCCTGCTGGTGAATTTATTAGTGGTGCAACAATAAATAAAGGGGCCCTTTGGGAACAGGGGGGTCTTCCAATTTGGATTGTTGTGAAAGAATATGATTTAAACTCAACCGTCTTGAAATACTTATGGATCCGCTTCCAAGGAATGGATACTGCACGCAGCACTTGGAATATAACGTTTCAAGACTGTGTGTTTAAGTCTTGCTGGTAAACAGTCACAAACTGTACTTTTCTTTTGGCCTTCACAACTGGTGTCACTTAAGCTCTTTCCACCCGTGTGTATGTGGACATACCAGTGGTGGAAAGCACACTGGAGATCTATAAATACAAGTCCTGCAAGAGGAGGGGTACAAACCCCCTAATTGACTTTTTGACGCCCCATTAATAAGTCCACAAAAACTACAAACCGACAGATGGGGACATCGAAACCTTAGCTTTAACTCATCTGCACAAAAGCCTTTCAGCATCCTCTGATGTGTTATGGTGCTGACCCTTAAGGGCAAAACAGGTCTCTAAATAGTCATTGCTCAGCATTGTCACTTTGTTTAGCTTGTTATGTGAGAACTTTCTCTGGCTGGCATCCTCTATCCTGCCTTTTGAGAAACAAATTTATTCTTGCCACCTCTTCCGTTTCCACATGGATTGAGAAAGTCTCCTGGATAGGAGGCAAAATGTTTCCGATTACATCTACTAATAAAAGTCCAGTTGCCTTTTCTGAGAAAATATTGCAATTTCTTGCAATTTTGCTGCAAACCCTTAGTGGTATGCTCAGGTCTGGAAAGGGGGCACATGCACCCTGGGCACAGAGATGTTATTCTCCAACTCTGACACATTCCCACACTTTTCCAAGGCAGTTTCTTCTTACGTTTAATGCAACAGTTATGTTGACATCATATGAAACAGGCTACATCTTCCCTACGCCACAGGACTGTAGGGGGTTTCCTGTTTTTATAGAGACAAACATATATGTACACACCCCTATATGACATCTGGTGGGATTTAGGGTTTACAATGCAGGACTGGAAACAATGAGACCCACATTCTAGTCTCAGGCACAGAAGTCAACTGGATGATTCTGACCCACTTCATTGTTCTCTGTCCAACTATCTCACAGAGTAGCAGTGGGGTCATGGGCGGGGATATCTGCAGAAAGAGTGATTCTGTGACGGAATATTGTCCAGATTCCCAAGAGGAAGGAAATGCATTCCAGCGGAGCAAAAGACAACACAGTTTACACAGCTTGTGTGAGAGAAAAAGGGTGAAGATGGTTCCTCCCTAATAGTTCCTAGAGTACATGTTTTATGGAGCAAATAGTCTGCTTTAGATTGGCCAGATTTCTATCTGTAGATGAGGAACAATAGAAAAATCTGCTTAGACGAATCTCAATGTGTCTTTCTTGGTTTTTGGAGCCTGACAGATCCATAAATCAATATAAACAGAGATGCGGCAAAGATGAGCAGAGAGACACAACTTCTAGTTTTTCCTTAGCACAGAAGCCATCTGGGAGATTTGGGGCCAGTCCTTCTCTCTCAGCCTAAGTTATGATGTCTAAAAATCAATAAATGTAATGAAGGAAATTTAAGTTAAGACATTGGGGTTTGTTGGCTGGAAGGTCAGCAGCCCGAGTTCGAGACCCAGGCACCACGTAACAGGTGGTGAGCTCCTGTTATTCACCCCAGCCCCTGCCAACCTAGCAGTTCCAAAGCATGAAAAATACAAGTGGATAAATAGGTACCACCTTTGGTGGGAAGGTAACAGCCTCTGTGCACCTTGGCGTGTAGTCACACCGGCCACGTGACCACGGAAGCGTCTTTGGACAATGCTGGCTCTTTGGCTATGAAAGGGAGATGAGCACCGCTCCCTAGAATTGGACACGACCGAAAGGGGAAACCTTTACCTTTTTTCTTAATGAAATAAGTAAGTAGTAATAATGATAAAAGCACCTGTCGAGTAACCCGAGCCAGTCTGGTCTAGTGGTTAAGGCACCGGGCTAGAAACTGGGTGGTTGTGCATTCTAGTCCCAATTTAGGCACGAAAGCCGGCTAGGTGACCTTGGGCCAGTCCCCCTCTCATAGCCTTACCCACCTCACAAGGTTATCATTGTGGGAAAAATGGGAGGAGGAAGGTGTGTTAAATTTGTTTGCTGACTTGGGTTATTTGTAAAAATAATAAAGGCAGGATACAAATAAACGAATAAATAAACCTTCACTGCCCCAGTATGATAGCTAACGACCCATTACTGAGCTGTTACAACAACAATACCTATTGTTGGGCAGTTCTTATTTCTATTTCTCTCATATAATTCTTAACTTTTCCAGAGGAGCGACTACGTCCAGGTATTGCAGAAGGGTAATTTTGTGATATAAAACAATAGCTTCTATTTGCTTATGTGTTCATATCTGTTCACAGAGCAAAACTGTGACTTCTCTCTTCTTCCTGGGCTTTTTTTTTTAAAGTGGTTACAAAAAAAAGCTACCTCCCAACCTCGGCTGCGAGGTCCTGTTTCTCACAGCAGTGAGCAACTGACAATTGAAAGATAAATAGATTTAAACATTTGTTATGGAAAGCCACCAGGTGTTTACACTAAGTAGAAATTCTGCTTCCCCAATCTGTAAACATTATGTGGGGAAAGAGGCCAAGATATTAGCTAAAGCAACATTTCCAAGAAGCCAAGTGTGTATATCGGGAGAAGACATTACTGGTGAAAAATAAGCAGCCAAACACTTTCTCTAGGTGTTCTCTGCACTTTTTCTAAAAATGTTGAAAATGCACAGGCGATTTTAAACCAAAACCTCGCCATTTGTTTCAGAACCTCAGTCTCAAAGGTGACACCCTTCCCTCATATTTCCCCCAATCCCATGAGACCACCAACATTCATTACATTTCAGCATTCCCATTTTGAGAATTTTTAGAAAATTCTAAAAATGGGAATGCTGAAATGTAATGAATTTCATGACATGCATCAAATTTCATTTAAGCATGAAATTCCACAATTTAATCTTCGTTCACGAGCCTCTGAAACCTCAGCCTTTTCAAAGATGGCCACAACCTCACATTACACAACCTAGATTTCAAGTAGGCAAACATTTGAAGTGAAATTTGCCCCAGAAGGCTGCAAAGACTGTTTGGCGTGGCCTCAGCACCCTCGAGCCCATATAACCATCTTCCAGCCAAATATTCCAGTCTATTCTCCAGAGTGAATTAGCTAAATAGTCATAATGGAGAAAAAAAAACTTGAATTGTGAAAGGAAAGGAAAAAGAAAGCTGTGCTGAATCTTATCAAGGAGAAGTAATGTCGGAATAGAATTTTTCAAGTGGTAATTCTTGATAGTTTTCTGAAGACTAATCAGTCTGTTACGACCAGCAGATGGCAATATTCTTGCTTCAAAATTGCAAAAGTAATGTTTATCAAAATTGATCTCTTCTCCTGGTAACTGTTTTCATATGTGAACACATGAAAATCTTTTTAAACTTATCCATATGCCTTTCCCAACCTGATGTCTTCAGGATGTGCTTGCCCCAGAATTGCTCATCAACAGCCAACGACTGCCTGGGGATTCTCTAGAATATTTTCAGATGTTCTCCGGGCATATCTGAAAGCATCCAGGTTAGAGAAAGTTGCTTAGCCATCGATACCTGCATCCACAACGACAGAAAGATCGGCACACACCTAAGGGCACAACTGATTATAGCATCAGGAGCTGCTTGCTTTTTAGAGTTGGCAAGATCAACGTTCAAGCTATCAGTGATGCTGAAAAAAGGCAGGATGTCAAAGAACTTGAACATTTTTGCCCTCCAGACCTTCAATCATCTACTGTCTATTCTGGCTATGGATAGTGGGATCTGTACCCCAAAATACTTGAAGGCACCAAGTAAGCGCAGGTTGGCGTAGGCCAGGGGTGTCCAGCCTTGGCAACTTTGAGATGTGCGGACTTCAACTTCCAGAATTCCTCAGCCAGAAGTCCCCGTATCTTAAAGTCGCCACGGTTGGACACCCCTAGTGTAGATGAAGAGAGTGATTCGGATCCATATTTTTGAAATCAGTGGGATATGCAGCATGGCTATCTTGTTTCTCTAAAGCAACTACACGTACCTCCATCCTCTTTTGCAAATCCTGTTCTACATATAATTTGGATTCTCTCCGCCAGTCAGTCGTGACCTAATATCTTTCTGTTCTCCATCAAGGCATCAATCTCATCTAAAGCCTTGATGTTTTATTGCAGCCAAAGCAATAATTCCAAGTTGGTGCACTTAGATTACAAGAATATTCGAGCAGCACGACCCTCGGCTATTGATTGCTGCTTTCAATATATATAGCGCAGACTGAGAAAAAGGCAGCCTATCAATTAAAATCTGTCTAATCTGTAGACTCCTGTCTCCAGATGCCGGCCATCAGAGGGGTTTGGGAGGTCAGATGGATTTCACCCATCTGTCTTGGAGCTATCCTTAATGGGGGAAGGTGTCTTATGGGCGTCTACGATGCACGAGGAAAAGGCACAGTGTCATTCAGATGAAACTGACAGGGCTGGGATTCCTATCCCCAGAGACACAGAGGCTTGAGCAAATGACGCCATCAGCCCAAAGGAAGAAACCATCAGGAAGGCATTAAGATAAATGCTGACCTCCAAAGCTCCTTCTTTGCATAATTTATGGCGAGGCACTCAGAATTCGAGCATTAATTCAGAAAACCTCTCATCTCAATAAATAAATTAGGAGCAGGACAGATCCGTGAGACAGTGCCACGAACATAGTGGCAGGACGGCGTCCGAAGCCAACTCAGGGGCTGTGGTATTACTTCCCCACGTGCTTGTTTTTCATATTTAGGTAGTCCTCAACTTACCACCACAATCGGGAGCAGAACGCCCACTGCTAAGCAAGGCGGTTGCTATGTGAGTTGTGCCCAATTTTATGACCATTTTTGCTGTAGTTGTGAAGCAAATCCCTGCAGCTGTTAATGAATCATATGGTAGTTAAGTGAATCCAGCTTCTCCCATTGACTTTGCTTATTGGAAGACAGCAAGAAAGGTTGCAAATGACACTGCAACTGTCATCAATACATGCTGGTTGCCCAAATTCTGATTAAGTGCCCAAATTCTGATTAAGTGACCATGGGGATAGTGCAATGTCATAAGTGTGAAGACTGGTTGTAAGTCACTTTTTTCAGCACATTGTAACTTCGAACAGTCGCTAAGCAAATGATTGTAAGTTGAGGACTATCTTTGGTTCTATAGCAAATGCAGATTCAGCTAAACTGAGTGAGGTTAGAATCTGAGAAAAGGGGGCAAAGGATTGGAAATACAGAGACAGGGGTGCATGACCCCTTCTCTGTTTGACCTCACGTGCTTAAGAGAAAACATGAAGGAGCCTACGAAACAGGCCACAAAGCTTGAACTTGGGGACAGATTTTACAGCAAGAGAGGCAATTCATGGTTTCAAGAGGCAATTCATGATTTCAAGGCATTATGAAACTGGAAAATCCCTTTTTGGAGTTCTCAGGTCCCTTTTGACTACAGTAGGCCAAAATCAGTGCTGGCTCTCACTGCTTGAAGCAGGAAGCAGATCTATAAAAGGGTGAACTGTTATGTAGATTTAGCATTTGGCTTAAAGTGAATGAAAAATAAAGCATCCTAGCCCCAGCTGTGTAATATCTAGCCTCATCACTTTGTGTCATCATCCCACTGCAACTGTCATCATGCCCCCAAAAAAAGTTTGTAGCCTTTTGGCCACAAAAAGATTACTCACTCCTGCCTTAAAGAACAGCTGAATTGTTGTTATAAATCATTGTTTGTTTCAACCCAGAACGGGATAAAATGAGGTTTCCAATCTCTCTGTCTCTCTCTTATTTATAATAAATTAAAGGTGGTTTCATAACTATTTTCCCCACAACAGCAACAATCCTGTGATGTGAGTTGAACTAATAGAGGGGAATGGACCCAAAGTCACCCAGCCACCTTTCATGCTGAACTCACGTCTCAAACTCATAGTCCTGTGTCTATGTGTCTCTCTCTGTGTGCACCTTTGGGTTAGTGTTGACTCTTGGCAAATGCCTGGACTAGCCTACAGTTTTCTTGGCCAGATTTCAGATGTGGTTTGCCTTTGCTTGCTTCCTCTCCTGATTTCGAACCCAGCATTATCCATTATTCCAATACAATTAAGATTCTGTTTTTCCTTCTTTGATTTTCTCAGCTAGCACACAAGACAAGAAGCAAACCTGAAAATTAAAGCAGAAGACAACTGTATTCAGAAATCCTGTAGAATTATATAAATTGGGACACGACTGCTATGGAATAGAAGCTTTGTCCAGCAGCACCTTTGACACCAAGTGAACACATGTGTGCTTAGGATAACATCACTCCAAAACAAAGTCCTTGGCATTCATTAGCCTTCTGTTCTAATGAATGGGCTGCTTCTTTGACCTATTCTGGAGGATGTAAGGTGCCTCCATATTCATATTCACATCTCATCCACAGTGTTTTACAATGTGGCTTAGAAGCAAGGGGGAGGCAGAGCAGAAGGTTGCTCAGAACAACCAAGCTCAGATTTATCCCAGCAATCCCTCCCATTAATTAGCTCATGGTCTTGTTTGCATCAAGAAAAACAAAATCCTCACATCTGAAATCGGACTCCAATACAGAAGTCGGGGTTCTGCTGCACATTTTCCCATGTGCCTGATAATATGACTGAAACTCTTTAAAGGCTGGTAGAGCAGCTGCTGACAATGAATTATGTATGTCCATTTTCTCGGCAGCAGCAGAAAGGGCCATATTCTTTCCTTCTCTCAAGCAGAAGCACTAATCAGCCAAAGCGAGAAATCCAGCTCATCCGTGCCAGAGGGAGTAGCGTTTCAACAGGGGAGAGGCAAATAAAGAGCTTCAGAAAAGATACACATTTCTTAAAAACAGAGCAGAGTCATAGGGATGTTCCTTCTAGGGGTAATGCAGCCTAGTCCCTTTAAACAGGCTATCAGCTGTGCTCAAGCTGACAGCTACTCTGAGATAGAAACCAGGTGGCTCACTAATAAATCCAGAGCAACAGAATCATAGGGCTGGAAGGGGCTGTGAAGGTCTTCTAACCCAACCCCCTGCCCAAGGCAGGAGACCTTATACCAACCTGAACAAAGCTTGTCCAATCTTTTTTTGAGGACATATTATGTCCTGACTATCACAGAAACCGTCACTCCTCTGGCCTGTCTCCATCACTGCTCCTTTGCTCCCTTCTCAGCCCTCACTCCCTCTCGGTCTATCCTTCCAAAGCAGGCTGGTCCCAGAAGTTGGAGCTGGTAGCTCCAAAGCTGAGACGGCATCAGCCTTCTTTTCTGAAGTCTCTAGACAGCACCATGTCCTCACATTTTAACATCACAAATGTATGAAGCCTGTTGCCTACACCCCGTAACTGCTTAGCATCATTATAAAACACACAAATATTCTTTGCCAAAATTTAGAAAATCAGCAAAACTTCTCCTAGCTCTCCATATTTTGCATCATTACCCATTTGTCATCCGCCCCCAATGTTAAGTTCTTTCCCACCTACCAAAGTTCCTGCTTGGAGTTTTCATGCATCAGTGCTGTGGTCAAAGATGACCCAATCACCTTGTTGAACCAAAGATCCTGAGCAGACAACGCGGGCCTTCCAAATTTCCTTAGAGGTGTCCTTTTCATTTCCCTCAGCTATACCTGTATGATTGTAACCTCCATCAGCACAACCCAGGGAATGTTCAGAAGACAGACATCTGATTCAACAAATGCCTTGGGAACAGTCTTATTTCAGGCCCTCTATTACGTTGTCTGTTATAGGATAACCTCTGAAGACTCAGACGTCTGCAATAAGGTTCATCTTCCATTTGAAGGAATTGGGTCTTCCCTGGAGCGGATCAAAATGAAGTGCCTTCCACCTGAACAGAGTTCTAAGACTAAAGCAAATCTCTTGTGTGCCTGTATCCATTAAGAAGATATTGTTAGAAGAATCACCTGGGTTCAAACTCCAGGCTGGTCACCTTAAAGGAATACACACATAGGCTGGTTGCTCGAAGCAGAGGCAGAGTTTAATTCGACGGCATGGTGGACCGCAATCGAGGTAGCTACAAAATGGGATCAGAAAAGCAGGTAATATTTACAGGGACATTAGGGTTTTGACAAATGAGGTTTGTTTGCATACACACTGGGTGCAGCTGAAAACCAGAAAGCAGATTATCTCATCTGTTTCGCTGCTTATCTTGGTGTCTGCTTGTTAATTGCTGTGTACTTAGGAAGTTAATGTTTTTTTAGTGAGTTGTGATTTTCCCCCCCTGGAGGTTTTATCCCTTTTAGATTTAATCCTTTTTTACCCCTGTTGCAATAACCCGTCTTATCCTTTGCAGCATTCTTTCTTTTGTTCTGGTTATCGTGCTACTGAATGACTTTGAATGACTGGGGACTGAGCAATTTAGAGGCACTTGTGGAATGATTTTTTAATGTTTTATATATATACGGAATAAATTTATTCTCAAATAATTCTCACAATATGTCTCAACTGCATTTCGAATTCCTTCAGATCACAGCACAGTCTCTGAACCACCAAGATCTCCCAACACCTCCAACCTAATATTTCCCAGATCAGGAACATTAATAAAGTTGGACCTCCCCTCCCAACCTGAGTCATCAGTTAAGCGACTGGCTACATTCAAGGGAGCAGACCTGTTCAGATGTACACAAGCCACTTTCGAGAAATAATGACAACGGGGACAGCTTAGGGCATTCTCTGAGCAAGGAGTAGCACCTGCAGGTTGCATCTACACAAAGATCGCTACTGGTCTGGAGTCTCCATGAATTTTCCATGTAGCAGGAATCTACGTGACCACTAGATGGCAGCAAAGAAGCAGAGCTGTCTGACAGTAGCTCTTTGCTGCAGCCTAGTGGTCATCTTAATCAGCACACCCTGAACTTGGCTGTTTCCTTGCCACTCATTTTCATCTAGTCTTCCATCTCCACACAGTGCACAACCCTAGGCAAACTCCTACAATTCTTTGTAGGCATGCACCAGCCCCACAGCAGACCACAACCAAGTTTGATTTTTTAAAAACAGAATACCCAACTCGGCTCTGCTGTCCTTGACTGTATTGATACTACAACCCGGGTCCCCAAAGCACCCACTGACTGCATAACCTATTTGAGCAAAAGTATTTCCGCAAAACCCAATAATATGCTGAACTAAATGCAGTTGACATTCAGCAATGTCCTCAAACTCAAAAAGCAAGCTAAAGTGGACCGTGGATTTGATGCGCTTCAATAATAGCACCAGAAGATTAGCTTTCAGATTCTTTTTTTCCTCCTTTAAAGACACTAAACTCTTTCTTGTAAGCATCAGGCCATCTGTATGATGATTCATTCCAAGCATATTTTAAACACAGCACAGAAACAAAAAGTACTTAGCGTGCTAATTTCTTTTGTATTTTTTTAAATTGGAAATTTTGTCTCCTGAAAACCCTAGCAGGATTTAGGTTCTCCAGCTCACAGATGGAACAAGACGATGTCTTGAAAACTATTATAAGAGTGGCTTAAAGAGACAGATGCCAAAGTATCCATCCTCTCAAACATTCCCTCTGTTTTTAAACCTCTCGTATAGGAGAGAAGGAGAGACATTAAATATTGAATTGCTGAGGGCTGATTTTAAAATCCAACTTTTCACTGGAGTGAGATCTTTAGTCCCATGGGAAATGCCATCCACATCTTTCTTCCTATCAATACCCTAGCTTTAAGGAGCCAAAAGTCAGGAAATTCCCACTGGAAAAAAAAAGAAGTGCTACATGTCTCGGTAAGGTATTTTATTGTAAGCTGCTCAGTGAATTGGGTGGTGAATAAATTTAATAACTAAATAAAGGCATTTATTTTTTATTGGCTGTTCCTTTCCAAAATTCTCTTTCCTTAGTATTAATGTAAGCATCGACAATTCCTTCTGTGCTGCAGGTTTAAATTGCAAATAAACATCATTTTTCATGGTTAGCCCATTGATACAGAATTGTTTTTCACCGGAGTAGACATCAACAATATTTTCAAGCCACTCAAAGATACACATAGATCAAAGTCTTAGAAGAGTGACAAAGTCCTTCAAAATTTGGTATTCGTATCCTGAGATAATTGTGTCCTTGTGTCCTTGCTTTAAATCTGGCCAGCCACTAAAATCTTGAGAGATTTCCATAATTTTTAACATTAAAAATATTATTTAATTTTGGGCTACACAGACTTCATCCAAAAGGCTGTAACTGTCTTGTTCTTCACTCCTTATCTGGTTCTTTATCAAAGCCAGAACTCTCAAAAATACAGAGATATTTAACTAGACTCTGAGAATATAAAAGAAGGTATTTTCCCCTGAAACAATATTTCTTAATATAATGCACTTCTGTTTGATTTTCACTATTATATGCAATGTGTGGGTGAGAGTGAGTGATTAGAAAAGAGCATCACCAAATATGGAGAAATAAGAATTCAGAAAGATAACTAGAGTTCAGTTCACATACTGATTCAACAATGTGAAATCAGGAAATCTGGCGTTTCATTTCTCCCCTGCTCTTCACCATCATGCCATCACAGAGAAAAAGATTGCTAATTATTATGATTATATATATATATCCTGTCTCCTGGTCAGAAGCAGTAGAGTTCAATATCTTATCTTGAAGAATACAAACACGAAGTTGTTATTAGATGTGTAT
>JANHZU010001971.1:143322-156747 GCA_032468055.1 Acrochordus granulatus
GGCAGAAAGTGAAGAGGAGCTAAAGAGCCTCTTGATGAGGGTGAAAGAGGAGAGTGCAAAAGTTGGCTTGAAACTCAGCATTAAAAAAACGAAGATCATGGCATCCGGTCCCATCACTTCCTGGCAAATAGAAGGGGAGGAAATGGAAGCAGTGGCAGATCTCACCTTCTTGGGCTCCAAGATCACTGCAGATGGTGACTGCAGCATGAAATTAGAAGTTGCTTGCTCCTTGGGAGGAGAGCTACGGCAAACCTTGAGAGCATATTAAGAAGCAAGACATCACCTTGCCAACAACGGTCCATATAATCAAAGCTATGGTTTTCCCAGTAGTAATGTCTGGCTGTGATAGTTGGAAATAGACAATTATTATTTTAAAAAGGGCCAAATTAATTAAGTTTGCCAATCAGCCAGCTTGGTGGATGAAGTTGCTTAAAAGAAAGAGAGATTTCAAACAATTGTTCTGTAATGTAAATATTTCACTGTGGTAATAGTATACATTTCTCCATGCATTCATTACTTCATGTATGCATATAATTTATCCATCACCTCAATCCTAGTGAAATCTCAGAGATTTACATTATGCACAAACTACTTTTACAAAATTGGAGCTTTCTCATCATTCCTACCTGTCCCATCTTCCAAGTGTCCAAAATTACAGATCTGAGTTATGTGGTGGATCCACACGTGCATTTCCTCTTCCGATTTGGCCACTAGGTAGAAGGTGCGGTAAGTTGTTTTCACAACAAAAACAAAGTTGTTCTGGAATTCCTTCTTGATCAAGTTGGACCCTGAGTGCTTCACCACTTCACACTCATTAAGATCTATCACCCGGATAGGCTTCTTGGAATGACTGTTCCGATAATATTCCAGCACATCAGGGTTGCCGCTCATTCGGCCTTGACGTAACACGAACCAGCGTTTCCGCCAAGCCTGAGGAAACATCAGCATCAGAAAAAGATTACTGAGAAGAAAAGAAAGAAATTGCTTTAATTCTGGTCATATTGTTTCTCCATCTCTGAGCTTTTCCAAAGTCTACCTATATATTACTAAAACTTGCCTTGTCATGGCCTTTAACTGCGCAAAACAGTGCATTATAGGGCAACAATTATTGAACCAAGCTATCTCAAATGGACTAACTAACAGAATCTTTCCAAAATCTGGGACCCATGATTCCCGAGGGAATGAAATTTGGGGGAGTTGCGCTGATTCAGTACTATTGACGGCAGCTGCTGCGGTCATGTGATCTTCATTTCCAATGTTCTGTGACAGTTTCCCAGCCAGTCTCACAATCCCTTGCTTCTCCCTCACCCAGTAGCAGCCATTTACCTTCCTTCTGGGAAGAGAAGGCAAAGGAAGGAAGATTTCCAATGCTCCCTGCCAGACTCTCGCAAAAAACTCAATGGGGAAGCCAACAGGAAGTCAGAAGTCGCTCCTGCTCCAACTCCTTTTTAGCCCCCATGGTCATTCTGTTTCTCTGTTTTGGTAAGGAAATAGCCCTGAAACAATGACCCAATGGGCACGAGTCTTCTAGTCTTTACTGAAGTTCAACTGCTTATGTGACAGAGAGTGAACAATCGAAGACATTAGGAGAAACAGTAGGAGCTTTACTCAGCTAATTTAAACTTAAGTGAACGACAGTTGAAATGGAGTTGTATGTTTGCGCTGGTCTCACCCACTTTCTTGAGTGGAGCTATCCACAGGCCATTCAATGCCAAGAATGCCCTCAACTCAAAAAGGGCTGTGTGCACTTTTTACCCCAGGTGTTTAACTAGACGTGTCAGGAACTGAACCCAGGGCTTTCAACAAACAACCCATTTGTTTCTTTATTTACATAGTTACACCTGTATTTATAGCCTACGCTTAGCAATCGCTCTCGGCCTCTTCCCACTGAAACATCAAGACGCTGCTGAAAACACTGCATCATCAGTGAGAGAAACCATTTGCCAACTGTGATAAAAGAGTGGAGAGGGCGAAAGATGGGGCATCCAGAACCCAACAATTAAGGAACAAAATGCACAGTGAACACCTGAAAGAGTGCCAGAGCTTGTGTTAGCCACCAAGCCTTAGCAGAGAACTAAAACAAACGTATTATTGGTGACTCTCCTCATCTCCTGAATTACCATCTCGGGGAGGAAGAGAGAACTCTGAGACTTGGGATCCCAGCTCATCTGCAGAGCATCAGCTTGAGGAAGGCAAGTCTAATTCAGAAAAGCTCTGCCGCGCCCTTGGAATTACACAAAAAACCACAAGCACGAAGCCAACAGTTAATGAGTTCAGACGCGGGGGTTGCTATTCCTCCCACCTCTGTCTTCAAGAGAGAAGGTTAAATTCTTAATGTTCACAAATACTGCCTTTGACCTTAAAAGCAGGAGCAAGGAACATCCTTTCTTTAAGGCTTTTACGTCCAGGAGGAAAGGAATATATGTGACCCATAGAGAAGATCGAGTTTTCTTGTCCCCACCACTGAATCTTCTAAGCTGGAAGGGTTTAAATATCACAGAGTTTGCTTAAATTAAGGCTTCCGAATCACTAGGAAAGTCTCTCCACCACATCAGCGTGTCTTTCAGCTCCAAGTCCTTTCTCAGAAGATCAACAAAGCCTCCTCAGAAGGTCTTCTGAGACCTGACGAACTACTGTCCGATCTTCTGAGACATCACACACACGGGATGACCAACCTCTTTCACAATGTCAATGAAATCTTGTGAAACGTTGGCATTCTTGCACCAGGCATTGAAGGATCACCAAAATCTTAAACATCGTATCATGTTTCTAAGGGGGAGGCCAAACCATCGTGTGATTGGGTACCTGCTGTGATCACATCAGTGCCTGATGCTTTGTGCGCAAAGGTGGTTTTTGCCATTAGGATTTTGCCCGCTAACACTCATCCAAAACACAAAGGCCTCCAAAATACAGCAGATGACAATGTTTCAGGCTTTTCCTTCCTGTGTTTATTTTTCCCAAGGTGTTCAATGCCTGCAGGACTTCAGTTGTGTCTGCCTGGACTTGGCAAACAGAAATCCATTAGGCAAGAATTACAAACAAGCTGATAGAGCATTGTCCCTAGCTGTCCTTGTCACTGACAAAGGAAACTAGACAGAAAGCAGTTTGTGCTTTTTTGAGCTGGCTGGGAGAAGAATCATCACATCTATTTTGTGGTTTCTGGAAATGGGTGCCTAATAGTTTGATGGCTTTGATGCATATCTGCATTATGCATTTTCTGACTCTAGCTTTTGTTAGCAGAAGATCAGCCTTCCAAGAATGATTTCAGCCCAATCATACAGACAGCCAACATTACTCTATATTAATTTACACTGACCCACTGCAAATAGTTACAAAAAACTCACAATTGTTAAATAAAGGATTTCAGAGTGAAATTTGCTACCTCCCTGTTTGTTTATGACTACGATATCTTTGCTTGCTTATCTGCACCACATCTGCCTCCAACAACCTGAGCAACTGCATTTACAAACTCTAATACTCAATCTGGATCTGTCTTAAGGACAGGTTGCTGAGCAAGTTGTGTTCTCCCTTGAAAGCAAAATAACAATGCCTTTGTTAAACAAATAACAAAGATTTGTTCTGACAAATCTTAAGAGTGCTTTCTCTCCTTTTTCTTTGAGTACCTCCAAAAATTGGCAAGCATGTATGGGCAAAACAGAACTACAAACCAAAAAGTAGTTTGGGTTTGGGGTTTAATGTAATAACAAACTAGAATCAAAGGAAGCCAATATTGAAAACTTAACATCAGTCCATGATAAAAATAATTGCAGAGGTAAGTTAAGATGTTTAAATCAATCACGCTTAGGCAGAACCAATCCTGATCTTGTTCTTACATTATCTAGCTCTTAAGCATTTATTGAAGTACTTTAATACTTATTAAAGAGGGAGAAGAGACAATAGTACTTTTCTGTGGGAGAAGAGAGGGCTGAACCAGGGGACGTGTCAAATGTGGGATCAACCTTGAGTCTTTGCATAGCCACAAACATAATAGACCCAATAAATCTCTTAACTTGAATCTCCCTCCCTGCATGTCTTTCTTGTCTAACAATATTTAATGCTATAGGTTGTATTCCACACCTACTGAATCATAGCCAGGTGTATGAAAACTCCTGTTTATGGTTTCCATAGATTCTGAACCAGCCTGGAAAGTATTACAGTAAAACAGATTTGAAACGCAAAATGAATTATCGCACTACTGTGTTCACCCAAGTAAGCAGTTCAGTTTGAAAACTAACAAAAACCACCACGTAGTCAATTCTTTATTTCTCTACTGCCTTGTTCCCAGATTCTGGGGTTGAATCAAGAGCAGAGCACATCATTTACAACATGTCCAGGTTCAACCCCTGGCATCTCCAACCAACCAACAAACCTCAAGGAGAAGATCTAGGAAAGGCCCCAATGGTGAACTTGAGAAGATTCAGTTCCTCCACTAAACAAGAGGAAGAAAGCTGCAAGACTAGTTCCTGGGGGATGACCACACAAAGACAAGATCATAGAAGAAAAGTATTATGGCACAAAGGAAAATAACTCAACCCTCTTCAGGAAAAAAGCTCTGAGCCAATACAACACAAATGAACAGACCAGGCATTCACACAGCAGCAAACTAGAAAGTCTGGTAAAACAAACTTTCCATACCCAGAAAAAAATAATTAACCAAAAAGAAGAGTCTGAATGTCACCCGTTGGTTTGGGACTGATGGTATTTTTTCTGCACAAACTATGACTAACAGTGCTTAGCTTACTAATTCTGAGAGGCAGCTCCATCCATCTCAACCAGCCCTGAGTAATTTGTGGTTCACCAAATGTAGTGCTTCTGTTGTCATCTAAAACAACACTTCTGATAAATACACACCCCACTTTTGGGAGTGTGTGCTACTGATGAGAAAGTTGTCTCCAAAATCTGCAGGGTAAAAAGACCACTTCAGCCATAATTCTTTAATCTGAAGTCTCCTCCAAGCTGGTGCTCACCACATAAGTCAGATTTCAACAGTAGGAATTCCCAGCCAAGGACTATCTTAGTGACCTTCTTGTCACCTATAAAACAAGATCAGGACCCCCCAGTGTAAGATAATGAATTTTCAAGGGGGAGTGCACGAGATGAAGACTTTTAGATGTTGTAGTATGTTCTATTTTTTTCATGCATTCATGTCTGGGATTTTTTTCTTACTTTTGTGGCTTACCACCCTCATTTTTATGTACTTCCCACTTCAAGATGGCAGAAAATTATGCTATCAACTTTCAGCAATCACAGAAAAGATGTTGTGGACCTCTTTCAACTCTGGAACCGTTACCCATCTTGTCAAAGAATAATAATCTGTGTTGTCATTCCCCTCGGTATGTACAGGAGGAGGAGAATTCCTGGCATATTTTAAGAACTGATAAATTATTTTTATGAGCCAGAAAATTAAAAAAACAAACACAGAGATCCTTTAAAAATATCAGTGATGAAAACACCTCCCCACTCAATCCGATATAAATCCATTGCTGGAAAAACAACAGTGGGCAAAAACATTTGCCAATTTTTAAAAGAAAAGTGACCAGAGGGGCCCTTAGTTTGAAGATGAGCAAAGATGACTCCATTCCTCAGTGGAGGAAGAGACAAGAAAAGACGAGAGCAAAGGCCACAGGCTCAGAATAAAATCAGAGCAACATGAATTGAATCAGAATAAAACTGGAAAGCAACAAGAAAAAAAACCACATTCTTGTCACAAAGTGCAGGCCTCCATCTATACCTCTTTGTATATATTAAACACCAGGAAAGAAACAGCTGCAAGTGAGTTTAGTAAACTTGCAAATTCCTTGTCTGGAGAACGGATTCCTTGGAGCACATCGGCATACAACGGAGTGGGGAAAGGACAGAGTCTTTCTTGAGTAATGACTTGCTTGGAAAAATCTATACAGGATGCTGCGGGAAATTAAGGCAACCTGAGTATTGTGTGCATGTCTCTACGTACGCGTAGAAATACACAGATAAATATTTTCAGTTCCTGTGTTCCTATGACAAACATCGCTGATGGATTACGAAGACAACATAAAGACTCCGTCTTGGGAAAGGGGTTTTCCTATTGTACTCCTGAGCCTCTAATCTTATGTTTCACTGCAATGCTGGCTTGGGAATTCTGGGAGTTGAAGTCCGTAGCTTAAATTCGCCAAGGTTGAGAAAAGCTGATCCTGGTAGACGGAACACCATCTCTGTCCTCAAATGATTCCCATCACAACAGAAAAGGAAATACCACCAAAAATCCTGTGCAATGCGAATATTCCCAACTAGGCTCACCTACAGTTATCTTCTCTATCACAAAACACTCCTGGGAATTCAGCTTCCCCTAGAAATGTGCGCATGTATGTTCATATACTTAAGCTATGAGTCACACCCGGAAAAAAAGATATGAGCAGGATAAACATAAATCATTGAATTAAGAATATATTATTCACCTTCATTGCCGGTCACATAGGGTACCCCATTTGTAACATCAACACATCCCCCATTGCATACATCAGCATTTCTTTGAGAAACAAGCAGTCACACAGTTACACACGTTCCTCCTTTCTGGCAGCAGAAGCAACACACAAGAAAAAAGAGAGAAAACACAGGATAGAAACAGGGTGAAACGAGAGCTAGTTGTATTGACAAGGGGAATAGAAGAAGAATTTGATGGAGGAAGAGGCAAAGGAAGAGGAAAGGAAGAGAAATAACTGGACAAGAGTTTGGTAATCCTTGTGTGGGAGAAGGAAGGTGGAGCCAGGGGTGAAGAGGGGGATCAGCCTGCAGACACTATGTATGCACAAATGCCAAAGATCCAACCCCTCATGAAGACTGTTAGCCTTATCTGGGAAGTCCAGGTGGTTGGCGGGCAGTTGGAGAAATTCTTGTGACTGTGTAGCTTCAATAAACCTGTTGACTAGAACTGCATCAACTAAGTCTGATCCTTCAAACCTAACACCCTGCCTAGGCATCCCAATAAAGGTTTAAATTCACCAGGTAAGCAGCTCTTCCCAAGGAGCAGATGACTTTCAAAGGCATCAGCTCATTCATACAGGCCAATGTTTTATTTTTCTCAGCAAATGCAAAATACCCAATTTCCAATCTACATATAATTATGGAAGCAGATTCTTCCTTACTCTTTGGTTATTTTTTTTAACTCTGCAGGCACCATAACTGCCTCTGCTCACACAATGCAAGGCATCGAAGCAGAGGAACCTAAACAGGAAATTGGGCAAAGTATTTCTGTCAGCAGAAGACTCCCCCAAAATAACACCCTTAAAAAAAATAAAAAGTAGTACAGTTGTTATCTTGACAACATCTGTTGTTCTTCAACTGGCAAATCAATCATGAGCCCCTGCCTCCTTGTTACAAACTGCAGAAGGGGGAGGTGGATCCTCTGGTTCTCCAAATATTTGCTGAACTAAAATTCCCAGTGGCCACAAGCAGGAAAACCAAAAGAGAGGGATGCTGGGAGCTGTGGTTCATCATCTGGAAAGCTGGTGGTTCCTATTAAGCCTCAGTTTGTGTAATACATTCACGTGATAACCACCAGTGATACCTCCCTGTAGCAGAAGTGAACATAAGACATTAGAACAAGTGTCCAACCTTGTCTAACTCAGAACTAGTGTCCAACCTTGGCAACTTAGTTATGTGGACTTCAACTCCCAGAATTCCTCCGCTAACACAACTGGCTGAAGAATCTTAGAGTTGCCAAGGTTGGGCACGCCTGCATGAAAATGATCTTAATGAAGTAAATACTTGTCAGTGTACCCAGAGGACTCTTACATGAAGTATCTCCCGCTTTCGTGAGAAATCTATACTGTCTGTGAAATTCCAGGTGAATCCAACTGGGTTTTCTGGTGTGACTCCTGGGTCTTGCTTTTTCATTATGTAGCCCCTTGCAGAAGATTGCCCAAAGATCTTGGTCCACTAGGTGGGACCCTGTAGCCTCTGCTTCTCAATAACGTCTTATGACCCCCTTATCATTTTCTACTCTATTTCTTTTTTCCCCAAACCACAATTATACTGCTAAACGCATCAAAGTTGGATTATCATCAATGGTTTGGTCTTGCAGAGTGATTGATGAAGGTGCATCATCTCAGCATATACTTAGACCAGAATTTTGGTCAACCTGCCAAATCTAAAAGAGAGAACGTACACTGCAGTTGAGGCAAAGGCAAGTTGTTCAAAGAAGACCTGGATTTCATGCTCAAAATTGGCAAACATCTCTTTCTTGTGTTACCGGAGATGGGGCAGCCTTCTCTCTTTGAGGACTCAGCTGGATTTGAGGGCGAAGAGAAGTCGTGGATCACAGAAGTGGATCCATTCTTTGGTGGCTCAGCATCAGCCACCCGAGGTTGTCAACTCAATACTGCCCAACAGTAGCATCCACCATGGTTGAATACGTACGGGTAATCCTCAACATACAGCCATCACAGAGATTGCTCATTTGGACCGTATGTCATAACAGTCAGAAATTTTACGACCTTTTTTGCAGTGGTTAAGCAAACGCAGTGGTTGTTAAGTGGGCCCATTGTTCGTTACAGCATGGTTTTGCTGAAAACCAGAAATAACTTCTGATTTTAGGCAAAACCATCATAAGATGGGATCATGGACCATGATATGCTGCAAACAGCCATAAATGCTGCTGTGTTGCTGAGCACCCAAAATGCTGTCATCTGACCTGGGCCGCTGATCACCAGAACTTCAGAACCAAGTCATAACTCCCCCTTTTTCGGATAGGTCGCCACCTCGAATGGTCGCAAAGCGACTGGTCATAAGTCAAGGACGACCTGCATTTCAAAATGCTTCTGATGCATTGCCAGACAGATTCAAGTCATTATGACGAGAGAAAACCACCACAATGATCGTTCCTACATAACCCTAAGCTAAGCTTTTAAACTAAATTGCTGAACACGCCATCATGGTCCAGTTTGCGCATTATCGCGAAGCTGCAATGCACACAGTAGGCTCATCTATCACAGTACAGCCAAATCACCCTGCAACGTATCGCAGTACGTAAACATAGTTGTCAGCTCTCCCGGGTAAACCAGACAGGAAACATGATTAGATGAGCCACATCTATTTTATTAAAAGGCTACATTAAAGAATTTTCCAAGTCTGACAGTAGAAAACTTCCCGCCGCCACTTTTTACGTATCACAGTGTGTAAACGTAGTTGATTTTGATCCATTAGGGTGGGTCTTTCCTGAGTTTCTTTCTCTGACCGGTATGCCACTCCGGGCTGCTGCCTCTCTTCCCGGAGCGTTTCCTAGGCAGCATCTCTTCCCCTCTTCCCCCAAGGCCATACCCACATTCCAGTACATCAGGCCCCGTGTTATCGCAAAAGGCCATTATTCTCCTTCACGCGTACTTTCAGAAGGAAATAAACCTGTAGGGAGTCACATTGCTTGATCCTTTCATCTTGGCGGCGTTTCCACACCGAGAGAAGCTTTTCCCAGCCAGCACAGAGGAGTCAGAAGTGAAAGTGAGATTTCCTACTTGGAAGCGGAGGCATCGCCGTCTCAAGTTATGGCTGCTTTTTCAAAGCATGCCGCCAGTGCTGCAGTAAATCTTTCCCATTGTCATTCACCGGTGGCCTTCAGAAGATCTGCAGGTGGGCCACACCTTCTGCTGGAACGACGGAGAAAGTGCAAAGTGTAAAAAAGTTGTGTTTGTGTGTTTTTAAAGGCAGCTTTCTCTTTTCAGATCCAACGGAGTCCCGGCTTCCTCTGCTTCCTGGCTTCCGGTGGAACACTCGAAGAACACATATGGACCCTCGAAGAACATGTTCAGCAAAGGAAGTATAATGTGCATAACTGCTGTCGAAACGCTCAAAAGCCACTTCTTCGTACGCTTTCCTTTGTGTTGATTAATCCAATCCGGGTAGCTGCACATCTTCCAAAAAGTGACCCTCGGCAGCATACATGAACTGCCTTTCGGTGCCTAAAAGTACAAAAAGGACCCAACTTTTAAATTTCACCCGTACTAGTAACCACACAAAAAGTTACGTAGGGACCCCAAAAAGTTTTGAATCAAAGAACTTCAGTGGACCTGTAACACCTGTAACACCGTGCAACACCGCGATTGATACAAAACACACCGGGAAGAAAATCAAGTCAGCCAACCAGACAACTCTGGCTGCTGCAGCGGGTAATCTTCCTTCCCCTGGAATGGCTATATCAGTGGTACAGGCAGTCCTCCACTTACAACTACAACTGGGACCAGAATTCCCATTGCTAAACGAGGAGGTCGTTAAATGAGTTGCGCCCAATTTTACAACCTTTTGGGTGTGAATCTGGCTTCCCCACTGACTTTACTTGTTCGGAGGCTGGCAAACAGCAGTTGCAAACGGCAATCAGATGACTCCAGCACGATGCCACTGTTGCAAATAAATGCCGGTTGCCAAGCACCCAAATTTTGATCACAGGATCGTGGAGATGCTGCGGCGGTCGTAAGTCACTTTTTTCAGTGCCACTGCCTTCTCGAACGGTTGCTCATGGACAACCGGTTGTAAGTCGAGGACTGTCTATATCTGCGTAGCAAGCAGAAAGCTGGTAAGGGAGGACAGGAGGAGCCCAGAAAGTTGCTTACCACATCACCTCCCTGCTTGGACCTCTGCGGCTGCCCATCTTGCTGTTGCTGGCAAAAACCGCAGCCTGATGTTTTTTGACCTTTCGCTGTTCTCGAGATAGAAACGGGAATTGTCTGAGAGCCGGAATAACTTCCGGCCATTGTGTAGGGAGGGCTGGCCTGATGCGATAGACCGCTGGCTCTGTCAGGCTGGCTTCAGGGAGGAGAAAGGAGCTGCCGGGTGACTAACTGGAAAGAAACTCAGGGAACAAACAGGAGACATCACCCACCTTCTCCGCTGTGCCCATGAAGCATGCAGTTAAGTGCGCTTAGCGCCCATAAATGCGGGCCTCAATTTTAGGAATCTCGTCCAGACTCACTTTGCAACTCACAGTCCGTTTTTAGATGGACTGAAAAAGCTTTCCGGATAGAGGCAAAGCGTCTCCAATAGCGGCTTGTAATTAAAGCCCAGCGGCCTTTTTAAGACACTTTGAAATATTTTTGCGGTTTTTACGACTACGTCAGGCAGCCCTGCACCCTGTGGGTGAATGCCGAACTGAATTCGGCGGCAGAGCTCACGGTGAAAAGCCAGGATTCGTTCCTCGGCGAGGCTGATCGTGATGCCCAAAGAAACAGAATATCGAGCATATTAGCTTCAGTTTAGAAGGATCACATGAAATGGGCTATCATAAATCACTGAAAAGTTGTGGGAGAAATTCCAGATCTTCAATCCATTGAACAAGAGACATGCCAATATTTTCCTGGTGCACACAGGTAATCCTCGACTTATGACTGGTTGCTTATCGACTGCTTGATGTTACGATGTTGCGACAGACCGCCCCAGTGATACAGGGGATCATATTTTAAGACATTTTTGCTGAAAACCTGCATTTAATTCTGGTTTTCAGCAAACTGGCCTACAGTGAACAACTGGTTTGCTTAATGGCCGCAGTACGTAGTTGCTTTATGATCGAGGCGTTTGCTTAACAAGTGCCACAAAAAAGATTGTAATATTGGGTGGGTCACGTGGGTGACCTACTTTACAACCCGACTTATGATCATAATGGGCATTTCCACATGGATTGAGAAAGTCTCCTGAATAAGAGATGAAATGTTTCTGATTACATCTACTAATAAAAGTCTAGTTGCCGCTTTGAGAAAATTGTGCACTACAAATCATGACCTGGATTAGTAAGAATATACACAGTTATTTTCAACATAATTCCATGCAAATATCTGGAAAGAAACAGGAAAATAAATAATAAATAAATAGAATAATTGTGAAAAAACAAGCCATAATACACGGAGATGTTTCAATTTAAATTCCACATAAGCATATTCCATGACAGATGGATGGATAGATAGATAGACAGACAGACAGGATGAGAGAGAGAGAGGCAGGCATACAGACAGAATGGATGATAGATAGGTTGGTAGGTAGGTTGGTAGGTAAATAGGAAGATAGGAAGATAGATAAGTAGGTAGGTAGGTAGGTAGGTAGATAGGAAGATAGGAAGATAGATAAGTAGGTAGGTAGGTAGGTAGGCAGATAGGCAGATAGGCAGATAGGTGGATGTAATTTACATGACCAATCTAATGGAAAGGTTTTTTTTAAGTTAGCAATCACAATCTGCTTGTATTTTATAAACAAATCAGATTGGCTACTTGGTTTCCTTTCTATCCCAACTCCCTTTTTCTCACACTTGGTTATAATAAAGCCTTGGGAGCTATACAATAAGCCCCATGGGGAATACAGATTTGTGGGAACAGGGCTCCTCTGCATGTTTCTGTACATGTCGGCATAAAGTTCCAAAAAAGCCCTCTGAAACCAAGTTGTATTTCTAAGGAGTGCAAAACATTTCAAAACGAGGTTCAACAGGATCAACAGCAAAACTCTGCAGTGCGATACAAACTTCTCAGGTTTCCAAGCAGGTGGCAGGCTGGCTGGTTGGCCGAGAAGGGCATCATAGCTGCATACATCTGGAAAGCGTCTGTCTAGGGGAGGTAGGCCTGTTCAACTGGGGATGGCCCTTTAAAGTTTCCCGGGTAGAAATCTTTCCTGGCCTATCTGAGCTCTTTGGATAGGTACGATCAAGATTTAAAAAGACAAGTCATGGCCAACTCTCGGGGCGGTGCTCATCTCCGATTCACATCCGAGGGAGCCAGCGTGTCCGAAGACGCTTCTGTGCTCATGTGGCCAGCATGTCTACGTGCCGAGGCACATGGAATGCCGTTACCTTCCCCACCTAAATTGCACAGTACTTATTTATCTACTTGCATGTTGCATGCTTTTGAATTGCTAGGTTGGCAGGAACTGGGGCAAATGGCAGGAGCTCACCCCATTATGCTACAGCACTTGAGTCTCGAACTGCCGAGCTGCCGACCTTCCGGCCAACAAGCCCAGCATCTTAACCGCTCGGCCACCGCATCCCAGTACAGCAAGGATTTAACCTGTCAAGAACAGATAAAGATGGACATTGTGCTGTGGAAGTAAAGAAGAGATTAATTCTAGGAAGAAAGGCTGTGTCTAACTTGGGCAAGATAAGAATATTTTTGTGACAATAGCAAAGGCAACAGTCTTCCCGGTAAGAATGTATAGCTGTGAACTCTGAATTTGAGAAGGAGAGAGAGAGAGAAAGAAGACAGATGCCTGTCAGGTTATGAATCTGCTGATGGTTACTCTTACGGACTGCAGAAAGAGCCACTCAATGGATCTTGGACCGAATAAGGTCTAACTGCTCTCTTGAGAGGTCAGCAAGCAGAAACACACATACTTGGAACATATGATGCAAGAGTAGGATGGACTGTGGAAAGCTGCTAGATTTGGCACAGCTGAATGAAGCAAAGGGGTAGACAATAAATGCAAGGA
>JANHZU010001972.1:34484-48289 GCA_032468055.1 Acrochordus granulatus
TCCACTGGAGAAGGAAATGGCAACCCACTCCAGTATCCCTGTCAAGAAAACCCCATGGACAGCAACAAAAGGCTAAATGATAGACTCCAGGAGGCAGGGGGGCCTGGGCGTAATGCAGTCCATGGGGTCACAAAGGGTTGGACACAACTGCGTGACTGAACAACAACAAGTATATTTAGGGGACTACAGTGTGATGCAAATGCTGGAACAGGTAAGTCTTCATCCTGGTCTTACAGGACTCTTCCAACATTGTTATAAATCATTAAATCTGCCTGAAAGATAATAATAGGGAAGGCTTCTGTTCCATGCAATGCTCCATTTATTGGCATCTTTAAAGAGATTATACAGCTGTGCCTATTTTTACTGATAGCTTTGGATCCTATTCTTCAGATAGAAAGGTTTACTATAAGACCTGCAGACTGATGAAAATGAAGCAGTCAGAAAAGTCATGGTATAAATGTGGGGAAAAAGCAAAAAAGCCCCCAATGAATTTTATGAAAAAAAAATCATATTAATTTTTGGTTTTTAATATTCCTTTGGCAATATTACATCAACCAAGTATTCTATTGTTCTATTTAGCCAAATATAATTCACGGCACTAATTCGTCATAGTCTGGGAATGACACCTGGATTACAGATGGATGTTTGAGATTATTGTCTTTCACTGTATTATAAATACGTATTTAATGGAGGGAAATTTATTAAAATAATCCATATTTTGATATAATTTGTTTTAAAATCAGGAACTGATACTGAAGTTAAATTCTCTTCTGCTTAATGTATGTGGAAATGTGCATCATTTGTTTGTGTACTTATTTTGAGTGTTTTGAAACTGCTTCAGTCATAGGTTTCTAGTCAGTGTATAGCAACACAATACCACTAAAACCAAACCAATACAGTCCAAGCATCTTCCACAAACATTATCAATGAAACAAGGTAAAAATCAAAAATAAATAATCCAGTATTATAACAATCCATTTTGCTATCTCTCATCAACAGTATGACTGTTTATTTACTGTCCCAAATGTTCTTTAGAACAAGTAGGTTTTCCGCAGCTTCCTTTTTTAATATAATTTTTATTGAAGACATAACAAGATGAAAACAATACAAATATTAGAAAACAAAGAAAATAAAGAAGCATAGTGAATAAGTAAGAAAGAAAAGAGAAAAAGAGAAAATAAAAAAGGAAGGAAGATTATGAAGAAGCGACTTCCTATCTTTTTGACAGTGGTTACATCGTAATTTCTGTCTTTCCATCAGCTTCCCTTCTAATCTTCTTTTTCCTAGTAACTCATAAGTATAATTGTTGATCTTTTTTCTAATCAAAGAAGTTAATTTTGCCATGTTGTGCTACTTCTGTCATCTTTACCAACTATTCTGCTGTTGTAGGAATTTCAGAATATTTCCATTTTTTTCACAGATAATCTTGTAACAGTAAGCATATATAAAATAATATTCCACGGCCCATTTCTAATTGACTGTCCATTAATCCCAGCAAAAATATTCTGATTTTTAGAATTTTAGTTAGAATTATAAGGCCTGCTTTGATTGCATAGACTGAATTGCTTTTGAAGCTGGTTCGGAGGGCTTGGATGAATTTACTGATACTGTAATATCATACATTAGCTTGTGTGTGCCTACCAAGAGCTTGTCCACATATAACAACAAGCCCTAGTTTACAGTGAAGCTTCTTCACACCAAAGAGGAGGCCTACAGAAAAGGGAATAGGATCCTGTATAACCAGGCCATAAATGCATTGACAAAAGAGAACGGAGTAGCAAAGCTGAAAAATCCATTTCCAGCTAATTATCCTGCTTCTGTGTGGAGAAGCCTACAGAACACTATCAGTGTTCATTCATTCCCTTTTGTTGAAGAAAGCCACCAACTGGCAGATGACCTGAAAATGTTCTGCTATAGGTTTGAGAGATGGCCACCATCACCTCCCATCACCTACCACTACCTACTCTACCTCAGCTATATTAACAACAGCTGCTTCCTTTCTAGCCATCTCCTTCCTCCTTGAGCTCAGGAAACCATCCCTCTAGTGCTTTTGGAAAAAAGATGTGTGAAGTCTCTTTCAAGAGCAACAGATCAGAAAAGCACCAGGCCAAGATGGTGTGAGCTCCTCCTGCCTGAAAGCCTGGGCTGCACAATGGCCCCTAAGTTCACACAGATTTTCAGTTGATCACTGGAGTGGTGCCCCTTCTTGGTTTAAACACTCTATCATCAACAGATTTCAAAGAAACCCACCATCAGTGGGCTGAATGACTACAGACTTATCACTTTAACATCTGTGGTCATGAAGACCTTTGAGAGGCAGGTGCTGAAAGTCATCACAGATCTGCTGCTGTACTCTCTGCAGTTTGCCTATTGGGCAAATAGGTCAGCGGATGCTGCTGCTAATAAAATTGCATCATATCCTGCAACATCTTGACTCCATGAGGATCCCTGCACAGGTCCTTTTTGTAGACTTCAGCTCAGCATTTTACACCACCATCCTTTCATTCTAAACTGACCAACTCACTGTACCTGCCCATACCTATAAGTGGAAACCAGTTCCTGACAGACATAAACAGCAAGTGAATATTACATCCAGTACTCAGACAGTCAATACAGGCACTTTCAGGGCTGTGTGCTTTTCCCACTCACCAATTACTCCACCTCTGGGGACCCCTCTGTCAAATTCTGAAGTTTGCAGATGACACAACAGTCATTGGACTCATTGAGATGGTGATGAGTTTGTTTACAGATAGAAGGTCGAACAGCTGGTCCTGTGGTGCAATTGCAACTACTTGGAGCTAAATATGCTCAAAATTGTGGAGATGACAGTGAATTTTAGGCAGAGTTGGCAGCTCGGCAGCTCGAGACTCAAGTGCCGTTGCCTAACAGGGTGAGCTCCTGTTGTCTGCCTAATGCCTGTCAACCTAGCATGTAAAACTGCAAGTAGATAAATAGGTACTACCTTCAGTGAAAAGGTAACAGCATTCTGTGCGCCTTGGCATACAGTCATGCTGGCCACATGACCAGAGAAGTGTCTTTGGACAATACTAGCTCTTTAGCTATGAATCAGATATGAACATTGCTCCGTAGAGTCAGCCATGATTGGCAAGGAAAACCTTTACCTTTTTACAGCAGTTCTACATTTAAATTCTTTAAGAATTCTCAAAATGAGTGACATTGGGACTCAATGGTTTGTTACAATGTAATATCTCAAAATCTAGAATTTGTTCTATACTTAATTTGCTGTAGTTTTTTCTAGTTTCTTCCTAGGAAGTCAGTACAGACTCATGGACCTGTCTCTAATCTCTTTGGTAAATGCAGAAACAAAAAGTTCATTCAATTTTATTATCCTTATAGTTCATGTAATAGCACCTCTAATAATGCAAATTTCTAAAGATTCCCGTTCTCTAGAAGAACACAATTGATCTGTAGGCTAATCCTTTCTACTTCTACAAAGGCAAGCCTCTGAGAGCTAGTAGGCTAAAATGCTGAACAAAACAACTGCCCTCAGTTTGAAATTAAATCGTATGGGCAGAGTTTTCTGGATTATTTTCTTCTTTGAATTTCTCCAATAGAAATTGTATCTGGCCACAAGGAAGAAAAGGAAAGGAGTTTTGCTCACTAAGGATTGTGGAGTGACATCTGTGAAAGTCAGGAAGAAACCCAGAATTCTAAGTTCAGTAAATAATGAAAAAGAAAACGCTATTAATATTTGATGTATCACCCAAGACTTAACTCAATATCTCAGATTCAGACACTTTATTGGCCAAGCATGGTTAGACACAAAAGGAATTTGACTCCAGTATTGCAGTTCTCAGCATACTTACAAAATAACAGTAAATGGAATAATAACACAGCAATAATTGAAGTTAAAGTGTGTATCCAAAGAATGCAGCCAGTAGAAAGGAAATATAAAGTGTAGAATTAGAACCACAATCTATTGATAAGTATGTTTACATCTTAGACAGAACTTCTGGGTTAATTTAGAATTCTTTGCATTTTGTGTCCTGTCACATAGCGTGAGTCAACTATTTAGCTGAATGATGGTATAGGGGAAAAAACTGTTCCAACAAGTTGTGACCAGCATGAGAAGGGTCTGCAAATATCTTTCAAAATAATAAGATACCCTACTTGTTGATTCTTGGGTTTTATTCAGAATTTTTAAAAGCCTACCATTGTTATTTTTATTTATTTAATTTATATGCCGCCGAAATCCAGAGACTCTCGGTGGCTAACAAACAATTCTTAACAACATTAATTAAAAACATTTAAAAAATTTATAAATAACTCAAGGTGAAGAGCCTACCTAATACTCTTTCATCTTCCTATTTTCCCCACAACAACAACCCTGTGAGTTAGTTGGGCTGAGAGAGAGCGATTGGCCCCAAGTAACCCAGCCAACTTTCATGCTTAAGGTAGGAATGAAACTCACAGTCTCTTCATTCCTAGCCTTGTGCCTTGACTACTAGATCTCTATTAAATCCTAATAATTTCTCTAGTTTTAGATGGTTTCTTAAAGCCGAGAGAATATTCCATGTATGCTGAAAGGGTTGGAGAGCATCAACAGATCTTTGCTTCCAGAAAGTTCAGTTTCTCCAGAAAGAGACGTATGATTTCAGCAGGAATCAACAAGTCAACTCCTATGAGGTTCATTGCTTGAAGAACAAAAATTACCTTGCAACAGACAGGTAGTGCATTATTTTCCCCAATATCTCTACACTCAGACCATAGAATTGAGCCATTTTCTGACAGGTTAGCTGTGCAGAATGCCAGGGTGTTGTTCACAATGCAATTTGTCTGGAAACTTCCGCTCAGATGATCCATAAAGGTAGCATTGGAATTATTCTGCTTGGCCTCCACTGCCTAATAGGAATCTGAGTGATAACCAGTGGGAGGTCAATGAAGCATTCATGCATTACAAATCATCTGATGCACACCCAGGTCTTGTAATTTCCCAGTGGCATGTCTGTGTAGACTCTTTTTTAAAAATTTTATTATGCAAAACAAAAAAACAGAAAGAAAAAACAACCAATAAGTTTACAAACATACAAAGGCATTCAACACAATGACTTCTGGCTTTCTTTGCAAAATGGTGAATTAAAAAAAATCCTTTATAACAACCTGTGTTTTACTTTTGTGATGTAACTTCTACTTTGCTGTAGATGTTCTATAAATATACCTATTCATCGAAACCATAAGTCAAAATGTGACTCTTTTCCATGTTGTGCAAATAATTAATAAATGGCTTTCAATCTTTTCTAAACTTTGTCAATGTCCTTTCCTTTAAAATAGCTGTCAATTTAGCCATTCCTGCTAGTTCCACGAGCTTTACTAGCCACTCCTCTATAGCAAGTAGTGTCTGTTTTCTCCAGTGCTGGGCCAGAAGTAATCTTGCAGCTGTTGTCATACGTAAGATACAGTGTACTTTTTCTAAATGTTTATCCATCATTTCTAACAGAAAAATTTCCGGTCTCTCATTGAGACCGGAAATTTTCAAGTTTCCATTTTCAAGATTTTTTGAATAATTATATATATGTCCATCCATGATTTTTAAAACTTTCTTACTACCTTTCTTATTACCTTACCAGAGGTGATAAAAAGTCCCTTCCTATTGTTTGCATTCCCAGCATGCATTCTATATTCCTTTATACATTTTGGCAAGTTTTTGTTGTTCAGTTGCGCAGTCATGTTATATACATTTTGGCAAGTTTATCTGGTGTCATATATCATCTATGTATTATCTTATAAAATTTTTCTTTAAGGTTATAACACACTGTAAATTTAAGAACCTTTAACCACAGATTTCCCCATTGTTCAAGCTGGATATTATATTGGAAATTTTTTGCCCATTTTACCATACAGTATTTCACCAATTCCTCTTTGGTTTCCAGTGATAATAATAATCCAGGTCAAAATTTATGGCAAAATTGCAAAAAAAAAAACCTTGCAATATTTTTCCTTTTTTGAAAAAAATATTTGCAAGGGTTTTTTTTTTTTTGCTATTTTGCAATATTCCCTGCTGCAAAGCCAGGTCTTGACTGAAGTCACCTTCAAAAAGAAAAAAATCAGAAAAGCACCCAGCCCACATGGCATAACCCCTTCCTGCATGACAACCTGTGCTGCACAACTGATCCCTATCTTCACACAGTTTTTCAGTAGATCCCTGGAGCTGTGCTGTGCCCATTCTTGCTTTAAACATTCTACCATCATCCTGGTTCCAAAGAAAGCCTCCATCAGCAGGCTGAATGACCACAGACCTGTTGCTTTAACATGAAGACATTTGAGAGGCTGGTGCTGGCCCATCTGAAGGTCATCACAGACCTGCTGTTGGACCAGCTGCAGTTTGCCTATCAGGCAAACATGTCAGCAGACGATGCTGTCAATAAGACATTGCATTATATCCTGCAGCATCTTAACTCCCCAAGGACCTATGCATGGGTCTTCTTTGGGGACTTCGGCTCAATGTTCAACACCATCATCCCAGCCTTTCTTCACTATAAACTGTCCAAGCTCACTGTGACTGCCCATACCTGTAAGGGGATAACCAGCTTCCTGACAGACAGGAAGCAGCAGGTGAGGCTAGGGAACATTACATCCAGTACTCGGACAATTAGCACTGGTACTCCTCAGGGCTGTGTGCTCTCTCCGTTACTCTTTTCCTTTTATACCAATGACTGCACCTCTGGGGACCCCTCTGTCAAAGTTCTGAAGTTCATGGATGATACAACAGTCATTGGACTCATTCAAGTCAGTGATGTGTCTGTGTACAGATGGGAGGTTGAATAGCTGGCTCTGTGGTGCAGTAGCAACAACTTGAAGCTAAATATTCTCAAAACTTGGAGATGACAGTGGATTTTAGGAGGAGTTCTCCTATTTCATCCTCTCTTACCATATTCAGAAACATGGTATCAGCAGAACAGTCCTTCAAATTTTTGGGCTCTATAATCTCCCAAGACTTGAAATGGACAGCTAATATTAGTACCATTATTAAGAAGACACAACAGAGGATGTACGACCTGTGCCAGCTCAGGAGGTTCAACCTGCCTCAAGAGCTGCTGATACACTTCTATAGAGGAATCATTGAGTACATCCTTTGTACTTCTATAACTGTCTGATCTGGTGTAGCAAATCAGGTACAGGCTTCAACTGATAGACGGGACTGCAAAGAGAATAATTGCAGCCAATCTGTTCTCCATGGATGACCTGCACATTTCATGGGTCAAAAGAAGGGTGGAGAAGACATCTGTAGACCCCTCACACCCTGGACGTAAACTGTTTGAACCTCTTCCCTCTGGATGCACCATAGGGTATTGCAGACCAAAACAACCTGACAAAGGGACAGTTTTTCCCCTTCTGCCATCATTCAGCTGAACACTTAAGTCATGTTATTTGAGAAGACCCAGTGATAGTGCAAGGAATTCTAAATTAACCCAGAAGCTCTGTCTAATGTATACACATACTTATCAAGAGATTGCGGTTCTAATTGTACACTTTCCTATATTTCCCTTTCTATTGGCTGCACATTTTGGCTGCACATTTTACTGTTGAATACATAATTTCATTTATTTGTTCATATCATTATTTTATTTACTGTTGTCTCGTAAATACACTGAGAGCCGCTGCAACAGAATCAAATTCCTTGTGTGTCTAATCATGTTTGGTCAATGAAGTATCTGATTCTGAGTATATAGTATAACCAAAAAAGAAAGACTTTCTTTGTGATCTGTGCTCTGAAGACTGAAAGTGAAAACTGACTTTTCTTACCAGTCTATAGCAAGCCACCATCTTACATGGAAAAGGAAATAATTTATGGAGTATAAGTCTTATCAGAGGGCCAGCTTAGTAGTTAAGGTACTTCATCTAGAAGAAGCTTGAATTCTAGTCTACCCTTTGGCATGAAACCAATCATGTCATCTCAGCCTTAGGAAGAAGACACTTGCAAACAACTTCTGAAATCTTGCCAAGAAAACTGCAGGGACTTGTTGCCAGGAGTCAGCAATAACTTGAAGGCACAAAAAACAGACAAACAAAGTCTTATCAATGAATAATGATAGCCGAATGTAATGTTTACTAATTAGAAGACAAAAATGGGAAGTAGGTTTCTAGTATTGTTTTTTTTAAACCAATCAGACAGATGCTAGTTACTGCTGGTTCTTTTAAAGGGTTAGAAAGACTTTGGTCAGCTTCAGTAGGGCTAATTTTATAAGTGCACACACACTCTTGTCAACGACACCTCTATCATCTCACCTTCAATTTTCTGAAAAAGAAATTGTTTGTTTCCAGCCACAGATGGTTGCTTAAGTATTCCTTCTCCTTAGCCCTTCCCCATCTTCATGTCCTACAGACAGCTGGAAGGATGCCAGCACTGTCACAGACTGGTGCTTCTGTATTATTCCATGGTTTTGCAACCTTCAAGTTAGCATGCAAGAATGCTTCATTTTATGACCTTCCTTCAAAACATCCCACAAAGCTCAAAGGATGCATACTGTTGTCATCAGAATTTCAATTCACAGCAAGTTGACTCAAATTTCTATGTCTGTAGCCTCTGAGTGACATCTCTTCTGTCCTGAAGGATTATGGAATCAACGTTCTTGCAAAAGATCTGCAAAAAGTTCTCTTTAAGTCTATTGCTTTATCTCACACCTTTGTTGAATCTGTATTGCACCCAGTTGAGCTTTGTCTTTGAGAATGAGCCAAATCGGATGGCACAAGGGGAATTTAGTACAAATACCAACAGGATGATAACAACATTTGTGTTTTACTTACAAGGAAAACCAACAAAATTTTATGTTAGCAACAAGAACAATTGACTTATATTGAGCTATAACCATTGCTCCATTGAACTAATTCTTCTGGGTCTTTCGGCATTCAAAACCTCTGCCATATCTTTTAATGAGGACACTCCTTAAATTCATCATTATCAACAAAATAATTTTTGGTTGATTAAATTGTCAATGTATTGTCTTGGGAAGGCTCTTGAATGGGGGTTCCCCTCTCCAAAAATAACTAGCATTCTAATGGCTTATTCAAGCAAGACAAAGTAAAAATATGGTCATATTTCTGGATTCTTTCCACTTCTTGAATTTCTTTCTTTTTTTAAAAAAAGAGAACTGTGTATTTTACTCATTGCAAAATATCTAATGTTTCGTAGTCTGGGTGGATGTGTTGACTGAGATCTGGAATTACTTAACATGCTAAGGACCTTTTCAGTGTATTCATTGTTTCCACTATGAAAGAAAAGCTAGTCTTGGATATTGGTAGACATGATAGAAGGTGATATCTGATGTTAAATTCCCACTCAAGAGTCCATCTCTGTCTTTGTGGAAGAGGAAAATCAACAAATCTTATGGTTTTTGGGAAGCTTATTCCAGGCACTGTAAAATCATAGCCATTACAGCCTCCACTGATTATATTTAATCAATTTGCATGGGCTCACAGAGCCATCTACTCTTTTCAACTGGCATTCTGCTTTATATTAACAGGTGTCCTGTTTATTTAAATGGGTAAACATTTTAAACTGGCATGGTCTGTGCAGTTAATTGTTTCATTTTGTACAGATAAGCTCTGAAATAAAACAATTCTTCTGCATAATTTTCCAGTATCATGGACAGAGGAGCCATTACCTTTACAGTGCAACATTAAAATCCTAAAGACTGTACCTTCCCTTGCTCAACAGTCCATATGGTTTTAGGGTTTAATTCAGGGAAAGAACACAATTCATTCCTTAATTCAGGAACATTTTGTTCTTCTAATTCAAGATGACAATATGGGAAATGATTTTATAATATAATTGGGCCAGTACAACAGGGCTTTTCCCTCTCTCTCAGCAAAATAACCATGAGTGGCAATATTTTAAAATTTGTTGCTGTTTTACTATTAAAATTAATCAGAGGGAAAAAGTTACACTTTTCTCTGGCTATTATTTGTCCATAGCTGATCAGTAAACTATAGATTAGTTCATTAGAAATGCTAAATATTATTAACTTAGGTGGGAGAAAATAAAGTAAATATGGAGCTGAACAGCAAAGCTTTGGGCAGAAAGGAGAAATAGTGGAGGTTTATTTCCATAGGAATTTGTCTCCAATTATTTATATTTCCTAGTCCATTCCCAGGATTGATTTGGCCTTTATTGATAATGGACAAATAATCAACACATTGGGTAACTGAACATCTCTTATTCGATGCTCAGTTCCACTTTTGCGCTTATGTAAACAATATATATCCTAACTACATGGGTCTCAACTAGCTAGTTCCTGAAATCAACTCTGGATAATTCAAACAGATTTTATACAAAAGTCACGACCTAGCAATTCAAAGAGAAACATTAGTAGCATTTTACAAACAAAAAAGTGACATTAATAGATCCTATTATATCATATCTGTTTGACCCACCAAGCTAAATGGAATCATGCCTAATATATTTGCTAAATTATTCATCTGATTGTTCTTGGTGAATGTTTGGGATTTTGCTGTTGGATTCTCAGCCCCTGAACTGCCTACAACATGTAGCAGATGGTAGGTGTTGCAAGGTAATGGATCAGAATTATCATTATATACATAATGAGTTGGGTCCATAAAAGTGGTGGGTTAGAAGCAGACAGTCTCACAGAGAATTGGGGATATGACACAGGAGGTGTGCACAGAGAGGCAAGCACCAACTAGCAGTCATAATGAAACACCTTAATTTCATGACACATGGACAGACTTCACCACAGTTTCAACTGGGAAACTGTGAGCAAGTTAAATCCCAAAATGCTAGAGAATTCCTGGAAGCCTAGCACTCAGACAAATCAGCCATCAACAGGCACATAGAGATAAACAACATTTACATACTATTCAAAAGAGACAATCAAAAATCCAAAAAGGAAGCAAAAAGACTAAAACTTCACCAGTAATCAACACCCAGATAAGCAGAGATTAACATCAAGATTAATATTAGGCCAACAAGCAGTAAACAATACTCTGATTAAAGAACTACCAACTCAGACAAACAATCAAACAGTAAACAACAGCCTAATCAAAGAACCACCAATAATGCTCCAACCAACACTGATAGGGCAAGCCACTTGTATATAAACAGAGGGCAAACCCTACTCCCTTTATCACTGATGATGTTACCTAGTTTGGTAATGAAATGTTGGCAAGAAAACAACAGCAAGAACATCAAGGACTTCACCGTTCAACTCTGGGCTACAAATATTCTTTTCTACAGAGGCAAATGTCAAACAGCAACAGGAACTTGATTCCTGGATCTTAATCTTTCCAATTATTATTCTAAAGTTTAGAGGAATTCTGCACATGTGTGCATGTCTAATGTTACATGATATTTTAACCTGACCCTTTCTGTAAGGGGCTTAGAGTAGTATCCAATGTATTCTGTTCCTCATTTTAGTTACATTATAACCTTATTATAATGGATTTATTTATTTTGTGACTAAATATGAGAAATATGAGTGACTAAAGCTTCCAAACATGCCTTTTGCATGAATGGGAGACCCAAACTTGAAACTGTCTGTACAATTCAGGCTCCAAAGCCATATCAACATTTTTTGTGTGTACTTAGATAGGTATTATATTTGGCTTCAAATGTTGCTTTTGTACCTTGCGTTTGTTTATTCTTTGATAGTTTGCCCTATAGACCCCAAAGACCCAGAAAAAAATTGATTTTGTTGTTGCTGTTTTTTTATGAATTTAGTAGGCTGTTAAGGAGACTCTGGCCAAAAAACTGGGATGCATTTCAGTTCAATGACAGCCTTCATCCTTGTCAACAGGATGAAAACTGTCAACATTTACTCACCATTCAGGATTGACAGTCCCAGGGTAGAATCCAGGGTTCCTGGGTGCCTTAATCTTCATCTGTCTCTTGAAATACAACTGGAATAGACTCTTCATGCTGCGCTCCTGAAGCCAGAGAATGTTTGCAATGGTTTTGAAATGAAACATTCCAACAGCAACTGCCTACCGTACTATTCCTGGACCACAGAAGGAAAGACGGGTTTGGGTGCTTGGATGGTTCATGCCATGTGTAATAAGAAGTGCCATTTTTACATGGTAGCTGGAAAGTGCGATGTTTGCAGCACATGGTGGGAAAGATACTTGCAATCCCCAAACTTAGCCATCCCCAACCTGAGGCTCTTTAGATTGCTGAGAAAATTTCCAAGGAATTTCAATCGCCATAGTTGTTATGATTTTGAGGGATGAGGAGAAGAGATGGTGCCTCGGAAACTATCAGACAAGAGAGAGAAGAGCCCTTAAGGGGCTTAAAGATCGCTGGAAGAAACTTAGGAAGAATCTGCCCTAACTGTTCAGAATGTTAAAAGTGGCGGTGGGAAGTTTGTACCTTCAGTTTGCAAGATTTGATGATTTAGCATTATAATAAAATACAATTAGCATGTCTAGTCATGTTTCCTGTCTGGTTTACATAGGAGGGTGACATCACTCTAAAATGCACACATACACAGAAACACACTCATAGTTCTTTAAAGTATTTAAATACTTTAAAAAGTAATATTATAAAAAAAAAGAGATGCAAACCCTAGGTAATTATTAATTGCTCCAAGAGAGATCCAATTTGGTGTGGTGGTTAAGGCGCCAGACTAAAAACTGGAAAACCATGTGTTCACGTTAGGCATGAAGCCAGCTGGGTGACTCTGGACCAGTCACACTCAGCCCTTAGAAGAAGGCAATGGCAAACCACTTCTGGAAAACCCTTGCCGAGAAAACTGCCTGGCATCAAAGAGTGACTCGAAGGCATTCATACATGCATGTGATACATCCAAAAGATGTTATTTGCATACCGTAAGTGTTTCATATAAGTGTTTCCAGCACAAACTGGAACTCCATTGAGATTCAGTTATGCTATGCAAACAAATCCTTCATTTCTCCCTAGACTTGTCTTTCTACCACTTGCATGAGGGAGATGCCGTGCTTTTGTATTTGTATTTGTCTCACAAACCGAGAAGACAATTGTTTTGCTTTGGGAACTTTAAAGTCTGCATAATTCTTAGAAATAGGAAATTAAAGGGATACTTTGAATAGGGGATTTTGTATACAGGAAACATACTGTTTCGATGCCACCTGATTCTTAGAGATTCTAAGATTTTGGTTTACAAAAAAAAAGGTACGAGGAAGTGAAATTGGAGTTGCTGCCTGGTCGCTTCAAAAGTCGCTAAAGGCTACACACTTGCCCACACATAAACATACTTCCCACAGGCATTCATCCATTCCCTCATAACCATATTCACAAGTATGGTATCCAAGCCGGGATTTCAGCAGAATTCCAGTACATTCTGGCATTTCCAAGCTAACACCGATGTCCAGAGGCAGCCTACCCCACCTAGACTCTTAGCCTTCAAAAGTGTGCAGAGAAATGGAGATAGCGAGTAGCATACAGGCAAGTAAGCAAGAGACAACATCTGAAGAATAACAGCGATTACAGGCAGTTGAATGACTATCAATCAACTGCTGGGACCACAAGTGACAAAAGCAGCATATCCTGGTGGGAGTCCTGCCTGGAACTTGGCTTGGAGCTCAGATGAAGTGCTCAAGAGCAGCCCTGCTTAAGACAGAGTTGGAGCCTAGCATGCAACCTGGCAGCACCTAGAAGAGGAATAACCACCCTGAAACAGCACCTCCTCTCAACTACTGGAAGAAGGCAATGGTTGCATGCTCCTTTATAGACTCTGAGGTTTTTGTGTAACCTGAGTATTAGCAGACATCTTTACATGGCAACATCACCTTCAGTCCTACGAAGGTGGAGATGATCAGAGCAGTAGCCTACTGTTGGGGAAGGGGAGTGTGCTGCA
>JANHZU010001972.1:72458-84361 GCA_032468055.1 Acrochordus granulatus
ATTATCTGACTTTCCATTGTTTCCTATGGGAAACCTCATTTCGCTTTAAGAGCATTTCACACTAAGAGTGTTCTTCTGGAACGGATTAGTCTCGTCTTGTGAGGTTCCACTGTACATTCTTTCTGGTACTGGAAAAATATTATTTGTTGATTGTTGTGAGCCACTTAGAGTCATCATATGAGATAGGTGGTCAAATAAATCTTGTAAATAAATAGATGAGTAAATAGAGTCGCATCTGAGTTTGGCTGAAAGTCATATTTGAGTTTGGCAGCAGGACCATTTTAAGAAAAGAAGATATCTGCAGATCCCTCTCACCCTGGACACAATTTGTTCGAACCTCTTCCATCTGGTAGGCACTGCAGGGTACTGCATACCAAAACTACTCGACACAAGAACAGCTTTTTCCCCCGTGCCATCTTTCAAATGAATACTTGACTCATGCTATGCGACCATGATACAAGATAGATAGAGCAGAAACAGAGAATTCTAATTAGCCCAGAAGTTCTGTTTAATGTGCATAAATACCTATCAGTTTGAAACTTTATAACATTTTCTTATATTGACTGCATATTTGCAGAATAATTTGTTATGCATTATCTTATTGTTGTTTATTGTTGCTATGAGTACACTGAGAGCTGCTGTACTAGAGACAAATTCCTTGCATGTCTAACCAAGCTTGGCCGATACAAATATCTATATCTGTAAAACACAAAGTAGAAACTGTATGTGTAACAGAAGGAAGGTAGGCCTGTCACTTAATAAGATTGTAAATCTGAAACAAATTTGTTAATCTTTTATCCATTTTGTTTCACCCCAGCTTGAATGAATGAACTAAAAAAGAAACCAAAAATCTGGCACAATATGGAATGAAAAGGTTCCAGCCACTTTAAACCAACAGACAGATCTTCAAGTGCTTGATTTCTATCTTTTGTAAAGGAAGCAGGGACATCAAAGAAGCTTCATGAACATGCTATCATTTCCCCTTCTGCCTTAAAAACAAGCAATTGTTTTAAAAACAAAAACACATCATTGAGCAAAGGCATTTCTACAATGAATGAAGGGGAGTTTGAATCATTTCCTCATTAGGTTGCTGGCAGAAGTTTCAGTGTTGCATGGCTTCCCAGATCTGGCTGAGGCTCTTCTCAATAAGACAGGCCAATGGGAACGCTCTTTTTTTAAAAATCCCATCCCAATTTTTATGTAGGCTTGCCAGCCAGAACAGCTTAGTGGGTCAAGGGGAATTCATAATCATGTGGAAAGTTTGCTTTCTTACTGGAACATAAATCCCATTAATATAGAATTGTCATATTTCCATAGAGATAAATTCTTATGCATTAATAGCTGCTGTAAAGAGGGAATAATATCTTGTATATTATGCTAATCTAAGGATAAAATATGCACACCCTCTCTGTCAATTTCTCTCCCTCTCTGTAGACACACACACATATACAGACACAAAAGATGACATCCAGGAGGACACCAGTAGATTTTATGCTGTTAGTGGGGAAAGGAGTTCAGGTTGAATGACAGGTCCTTAAAAAGTTATCTTAATATCACAGTTGCATATAAAAATGGAAGACATTTTAATGAAATTTTGAAATGAAAATTTGAAAACCAAACAACAACAAAAGGACACATAAAAGTGGCAGAAAGAAAAGCAAGTCCTTAAGGAAGAGCACACAGCAATATCTGGTAACTGTACAGATAACATCAGAAAGGCTAAAGCTCAGAATGAATTTAGGTTGGAAAAGGAGTTTGAGATCATAAGGAGAACTTCTTTAAATAGGTTAATATATAATAGGAAAAGAATAAAGTACGTTTTTCAGCTGGTGGAAAGAAGCTGGCAAAAGTGAACTGATACTAAAATAAGTGCAAAGCTACTCAGCTTTTATGAGGTTCACTGATTTTTCAGCAGGAAAGTATGTGTTCATCAGGAAAATGTGAACAGCAGGATGAAAATGGTAGGATTTCTTGAGATTAATAAAACATGGGAATGGGATGGAACACCCATTTACTCTGATCACGTTTAAATCTCTAAGGCCAGGCTCACCGATTTATTAGCCTATGGAAGAAATCAGGCAATGGTCTGGTTAAATCCATATTCATTGTTTTTGAGGAATCTTGGAGAACTCCAAGTATCTAGAGAAGAACAAATGTTGTCTTTGTGTTCAAAAACTGGAAAAGGGATAAACTACACTTATAGAGATATATAGAGAGTTATTTAGACACATAACTGAAAATGATGCATGGAAACAGAGCAAATCACAAAAGCAATTAATTTATAATTATTTTGAAAACAATACCACCCTGGATTTGTGAGCAACAGGTTGGCAGACTGACCTTATCCCAGTTTTTGATTTCAACAAAAAACACTTGACAAAAGTACCAAGAAGATCTTAATTACCAAGCTAATTAAGTGCAGACTGGATGACATGACAATTAAGCAGATACATAGCTAGCTCAAAAATGGTATTTAAAGAGTTCTCATTAATAGTTCCTCATTAAAAGTTCAATCCCCGGCTCTGTATCCTTCAACATTTTCATTAACAACTTGAATAAGAAGTTGGAAGGAATATTTATCAGATACAGATGACACATAATTGGTTGGCATTGCTAGTAGGTCAGGAATCAGGAAAAAATCAGATTAAATTATTGTTTTTTTCTTCAGAAAACCAGTCTCATTTGATCTGACAGTTCAAACTATTTTAAAATCTAATACTTGAATCAAATTGCTTCAACTGAGATTTCTTGATTTGAAAGAAGCTTCTCATACATATAAACAGAAATGTCTGAATAATCCAAATGATTCAGAGATATCCAACTGAATGAATGAATATTCTGTTAAGAAAATCAATTTGATTAAGAGCTTAAACTGACCTTCTTCCAAATATTTGCATAGACCTAATAATTATTACTATGAAAGACAGAAATAATGATTTGGATGAGGAGGTAGAAGGAACACTTATCAAATCTGTAGGTAACACAAAATTGGAGAGGACAGCAGATATATAGAGCACAGAAACAAAGTTCAAAATGATATTGATAGGATAGAGAAATAGATTGAAAATAAAAGCATAACATTTAACAAAAACAATGCAGAGTTTTTAATAAAGGAAACAGAAATCAAAAGCAGCGAGTAACTGGTAGGGAATAGCATGTCTGAAAAAGAAGTCAGTCTATTATTTAAAGTGAATAGGAGTCAGATATGTGATGTGGCTGCATAAAACTCAAATGCAATACAGGTTGCATCATTGGAAATACAGTTTCTAAATTATGGTAAGCAGAATGCTGTCTTATTCTGTATTGATTAAACAGTTGCATCCAGTTCTGTGCATTACACTTTGAGAAGAATGCAGAGAAACTGAAACAAATTAATTGAAGAGTAGCAAGAATAATCAGGGAACTATTCACTCTTACAAAGAGAGATTTGTAAGTGTCCAGGAATATTTTGTCTTGAAAAGACTGGAGGGATAAAGATACAGGTTGCTGTCAAGTTACAACTACAATTGGGGCCCAAACAACAACAAATTTCTGTTGTTAAACAAGATGGTTGTTAAGTGAGCCCTGCCTGATTTTATGATTTTATTTGCCATGATTTTTAAGCAAATCATTGCAGTTATTAAGAGAATCACGCGGTTGTTAAGCAAATCTGGCTTACTGTTAGATTTGAAAGGAAATGAGCCAGACAAAAGTGATCTCTATTTTACAGCTTTAATACATGTTTCAAAGTTATAAGAATTTCTCCTTCTGCCTGTCTAAACTTCTGACCTTGGCATATACTCTAATGGTTCCTCATGGGGATTGCCCTCCTTTGTTTGGTCATGCATAATGATTCTAGGCTGCTCTTCCTTTTCACACATGGATCAGGCCTTGTTTCCCCTACACTTACCCCATCGACTTTGTTTGTCAGAAACTGACTGGGAACATTGCAAATGGTGATCACATGACACCAGGGACACTGCAACCATCATATAAACTTGCTGATTGCCAAGTGTCCAAATTTTGATCATGTGACCATGGGGATACCGCAATAGTCATAAATACAAGGATCAGTTATAAGTCATTTTTTTCAATGTCATTATCACTTTGAATAGTTACTAAACAAATGGTAATAAGTTGAAGACTACCTGAGTGAGACTGCTCCTCAGGTACTAGAAAGTATGACACAGAGAGGAAAGTTAAGACTTGTTTTTTATACTTCTAGAGCACAAGACATAGCATAATTAATTTAATTTACTGGAAAGTAGATTCCCAGTTGAATTTTAGAAAAAAAAACCCTCTATTGGTAAGAATAGAGAACAAATTATTTAAGGGTGAGACGAACTCCTGTTCCATCAGAATCTGGACATTTGTTTATTGGATTGTTGTAATATTCACTGGATTAGAACTATGTAGCCTGCATATTTTCTGTTGAATGGTGAAGAAAATCTGACATATTTTCTAATGTTACGATTCTCCTCTACATGATTCCTGTGTTGGTCCAGTCTTGGGAGAGATTACAAAGGAGAAGAAGAAGCCAGTCGAAACAGAATAAGGACAATCCCAAATGTACAAGATTTTAAACTAAGCAATATATTTTTTGTTCACCGTCTTCCATCCATCTTTCAGAAATTATACAGCATGGAACAGGATGTCTTGAAATGCTCACCATGAGTGGCATGGTGGTTGAGCAGTTGGCTTGATGGCCAGAAGATTGGCAGCCCAAGTTTGAGACCCAAGCGCCATGTAATGGGGTGAGCTCCTGTTACCCCAGCTCCTGCCAATCTAGCAGTTCCAAAGCAAGCAAAATGCAAATAGATAAATAGGTACCGCCTAAACTGGTGGGAAGGTAATAGCACTCATGCACTTTAGTGTATTGTCATGCTGACCACATGACCATGGAAGCATCTTGGGGCAATGCTGGCTTTTCAGCTATGAAATGGAAATAAGCACCACCTCCTAGAGTTGAACACGACTGGACAGGGGAAACCTTTACTTTTTTAAACACTCACTGTGCTATCCACTGACCATGCCATCTAATCTGTAGAAGGAGCAGAAATATTTTTTTTCTTACTCTAACTGGGAATCTCAACATCTCTCTGGCCAACATTTTCCATTCTTCACAAATACTCCAACCACTGTATTTGTGGGAAGAAAATGACCCTGGCTACAAAAACAAAAAGCAAAACCAAAAGATATTTGTGAGGAATGGTATCTTTCATTATGGGACAAGTAAAAAAACAAAAGGCCTCAAAAAGGTGTAACACATACTCATTGACAATGGCCTGAGCTAGGCTAAAATAGGAAAGTCTTTCAAGAATAAAGTACTGAGAAAGCTTCGGACTGCAGTAAAGAGGCTTGGTTCTATTATCATACATGTCTGTGGAAAGAAAGAATTGGTTTAGTAGTATATCATCCTGTTGCAATGATGTGTCAGGAGAGGATGGAAATGGAGAATTAACTATCTGCCAAATAAACAATGGATAGGGCATTAGCCAATGGGTTGTATAGTGTTTGGAGGCATCAGTGCAGTGCAGAAATTTGAGTCCATTTTATACATTTTCAAGAAATGAGAGTGAAATGGGTAATTTAATTGTTTCTGAGAAAGGGAAGTTAATTTCAGTATTAATTAAATAATTTAATTTGAAATTAAAAAATAATTTCAGCATTAATTAAACTATCCACACTTGCCTGGACATTTGCATGAGGGAACTCAATGCTTAGTTTGGCTGTTCCCATTTTGGATAAATGCCATTGTGCTGTGCAGTCTTTGTTTAAAAGAAATGAAGATTATTGAGTCTTCTATTATATAGAGATGAGTGTTAATAGCTATTCTCAAGCTATTTGGATAAATAAATTAATTTGATTTTTGATACCATGTGATGGATGCTCTCCCAAAATGGGTCCTAGAGATTTTCCCTCACCCAAATAGGAGGGGGCAAAATTTGTAAGAAAGTTGTCATTCACTCTACTAGAAATGTAGTAAACTTCTTCTACTCTCAGAAGTTTAGATAGTAGCACATTCTCTCCTACCTGGAGAGAAAAAAAACATGCTAGGCTTCTTCATTCTTACCTGAACCATCAAGCCTATTGACATCTTCACAAGGACCATTTCAGTTAGGAACATTTGGTGTGGTTGACATCTTTGGTTTAATTCAGGTGCCAAGACTCTCAACTTTCTATAGAGTACAAAAGATAACTGAAATTCAATTTCTACTGTTTTGTCTTCTCACTTACTGTATGAAAGGGTTTCCTTGGACACCTGCTAGTTGACTGCAGTCCACCCCTCTCTCCACCCTCCAGAAATTGACAAATCTATTTAGAATGATTTAATTGAGATTCCTGTACTGAACAGGAGGTCAGACTCAACATCTATACTGTCTTTCATCTCTGTGATTCTACAAGTCTGTGATTTAAGATCTGAAATTAGTAATTCAGTTTCAAGGACAGGAGCATTTGAAAAAATAATATCAGATTTAGCTCTTGTCAAACTAAAGATGAAGAAAGAAGTGGATCTCAAGGAGCAGAAAGAATAAAATAAATCTGTATTCTCAGAATAATGGGAGGATCTGATCTAGAAATTTAAGTAAGGAATATAAACTAGCTAGTCATTAGAACCAAATTATAATATCACGCATGACTTGTGTCATCTTTCCTGTTTTCAATACATATCTAGGCCAAAAGTGGTGAGAATATTCAAACTGTGGACCGTGTATCTAGAGAAGTAAACTGTTTTTACATCTCTCCCCCCCCTTAAAACCAAAGTCACATATTCCCTCAAATGATGAAGCCTGTTAATCTGGGAGCAAATCATTTCTCCAATTATGAAACAACCTCCAGGTCAGCTCAATTTGGTACTTGCTTTGTTATCTCTTGGCACCAGAAAAAGACTGTGGATTCTGTCAGATGTTTTAGTCACCTGTATATTTCTGCTATTCTTTTGTGTTTTTAAAAGTCTCTTTATTTCTGTGATATTGTTAGATCTTGTCACCTCTGTCTTGAACTGATCCAACCATGACATTGCAATGCAGTTTATATGGGTTTGGCATTTTCTCTTCTGTTTTTATTAAGAGTTTTCTCTAGAGGATATCAAAGAATTTTCGGATTTTCAGAAACATTTTTTCCTTGACAGTCCAAGGATTGTTGCTGTTGTTGATGTTATGAAGATCAGAGAACAGGATGGATGCGCTTAAGGCCCTTTTCCCTTAAGTGTTGCTATCTGATGGGACCTCAGTGATGTATATTCTTGATAGCTATCCCAGCCCTTTGGAACAGCCTCCCAGCTGAAACCAGAGGGACCCCTATCTCCTAGCTTTCCAGAGGGTTGTGAAGAGCTGGCTATTCCCCCAAGCATTCAATTGGGATAGGGGTTGAGTTGTGAGGATGTAGGGTCTGGGTGGGGATAGATAGATATATTTTTAATTATATTTTATGGATTGTTGTGAGCCACTTAGAGTCACTGTGTGAGATAGGTGGCCGTATACATCCAATAAATAAATAAATGTATACATGTACCATTTTCTAGAAGATTCAATCCTCATGATCACTTATGCAGTAATCAAATTCTGTGTTACTTCAATGAAAATCTAACTTGAAGTGGAATTTCCTTACTTTCATTGTGCCTTATATTTTATTAAATTGTTTATATACCCATTCAAATCCATCAAATTAGTGACCACCACTTGTAGGTAGAACTCTGAAGTTTTATTAGCCTTACTGTATTTGCATCATATCTTAGAATCTATATTACAAGGATGCTCATTTTCTTCAGGACTAAGGGTTACACCTGATCTTAGAGTGACATGCCACTCTAAGTTCAAAAAATAGATGTGGCCAAGAAAAAAAAAGCCAGCAGGGCATAAAGAACCATTTCTTTAATTGATTTGAATTTACAACTTAATTAAGTTATATCAGCTAAATATTGTTAATGTGATTGCACTTTTATGCAGTTAATACTTCTCCTATGCCAAATTTTTAAAAAAGTGCAATTCAGCAGCATACTTTTGGAGGAATGACAAGGTCTTTGGAGACCACATGTAGATATGGAGCAAAGTCATGTAGACTTTGGCTTCATGGCAAATATGCTACTCGACATGCCACTATGGCAGGAATATTTTGTAAGAGCATAAGGCATTCATCAGAACACAAGAATAGTCTTCTTGGATCCAGCTAAGGGCTCCTTAGTTCAATGGTCAAGATCTCACACCAGTCAATCAGATAGGCATTCTTGAAGCTCACAAACACAAATAGGAAGATGATAGATTTTTACCACAGTTGTTCCCTAGTAACTGGTATTTCAGCTATGTTGTCTCTAAATTCAAGTCGAGTACTCACTGACAGAGCTCTCCTCCATGGTTGCGCAGAATCACCTTTTGGAGCTCTCTCTTATTGGTGACCATCTTTGCTTAGGAAATTAGTTTCATTATGTACACTCTGCAGACTCTTCCACTGAACCAGGTAACAATTAGGATCCGCTGAACATACTATACATAAAGTAGATGAAACAAAGTTTGGTGTAATTAATATACAGTATTACAAGCAAAAAAAAATAAGTAAATCGCTATGAGGAAATAGCAGAATGTGGGTGGTGTGCTACTTCCAGTTGCCTAGCAATTTTATGTGTGCACAGGGTGAGACTGACAGATCTCACCCACTCAGACTGCTGGATGCCGACCTCCACCACAGTCTTGTCACAGGCAAGGAACCAAAGGAAAAAAGAAAAGAAAATCAAAGAAGAACAACCATGGAATCTCCTACAACTTAGCCTCCCAACAGCACCCATGAAGACCATCTTTACAACAAGCTACTAAATGATTTCTTCTCTCTCTTTTCCTTTTCTCAGCGTAGAAGAAACATACATTTAGAAATATGTATTTAAAATACTATTCCTAGTCATATCCATATTGGCTATGAAAGTGGAGGTAATAATATCCTAGAATTAAAACTGCAGATTAGTTTCAGAATTTTAGTGACTCATATTGCATTAATTCCAAGTAGGATGAATAGAAAATTCTTAGGCATTATAATCAATTATGATGAGATTATAGTATTCTTGATAACATAGGCCAGATGTACCCCAATCCTTTCACCATTTCTTTAACTACCTCTCTCTCACTATTTCCATATGTTCAGTTCTTTATATCTCATCAGAATATGCCTATGTAGGATAGCAAGAAGCAAAAAATACAGCTGTTCCTAACTTGCCTAACTCTTGTCTTGTGTCAAGCAATGCAGATTTGGTCCAGAGGAAGAAACAAGTAGATGCATAAAAGCAGCAATGGCAAAGAAGTGAGCCAATTCGACAGATGACACCATGGAAGCTATCTTGCCTGAAGTCATCTCAGCTCCCTATTTCATTGGTTTATCAAGCAGGCTTGATCAAAACATCCTCATAATATCCAGGAAGTTCATATGTGGATTATTGGGGCAAAGGTTTTAATTTAATTTTAAAGGTTTTAGGTGCTGGATTGGTTATTCCTAAAATCCTGTCTATGCCTGAACAAAGTGGAAGAGCATAGATAACATTTCTTCCTGACAGGTTCCATAAACACTTCCATAAAATGTCTGAGAACTGGCTTGGGTTTCTAACTGGCTTGAGTTTTTTGGTATGTTTAGTGTCTGCTACCCATATATTAAAGATAAACAGCTCTAGAAGTAGTCCTCAATGTGCTACCATTTATTTAGTGACCATTCAAAGTTACAACACCACTGAAAAAGTGACTTTCAACAGATCCTCACAGTTATAAGTTGCAGCATCCCAATAGTCTTATGATCAAATTTGGGTGCTTGACAACTGGTATGTATTTATGACAATTGCAACATCCCAGAGTCATGTGACCATCATTTGTGACTTTCGTGTCTGGCTTCCAACAAGAAATCAATGAGGGGAATCCAGATTCACTTAACAACCATGAGATTCACTTAACAACTGCAATGATTCATTAACAACCATGTCAAAAAAAGGGTCATAAAATTGGGCACAACTCAATTAACAATAATCTTGCTTAGCAAACGAATTTTGGTGCCAGTTGCGGTTGTAAGTCAAGGACTATTTGTATAAATGTTTCCAACCAGACAATCAAACCAACAAACTCACAGTGGGTATATTTCCCAAATTAAACTAGGTGAAGGTATCTATCTCCCTAATTAAACAGGTGCTAAGGTCAAAAGCCAGAACAAGAATCTGCCTCCTTCTGTATGCACAGCCAACCACATTTTTATAACACGTATTAAATTATTTTAAATGTTGGAATATGAAGGAGGTTTTTTAAAACTAGGCTAGGGGTTATTTAGGGCACTATAAAGGAAAAAATGGCTGAGAACTTTGGCATAAGTGAGGGAATTCAACAGCATCACAAAGAAGATATTTTACGTTTAATATAATTCTTTATTCAGAAGCCTCTAAAGGCACCAATATTTCTTTTATTAAAAACAGAACAGAAACATTAGCAATTTTAATAAAAAGCAACAATGACAGAAATATACAGTAAGAGACCTAGTTCAGTGTAGTAATGAAGACACCAGGCTAGAAACCAAGAGACTGTGAGTACTAGTCCTGCCTTAGGTAGGAAGCTAGCTGGCTAACCCTGGGCCAGTCACTCTGTCTCCAGCCCTAGGAAGGAGGCAATGGTAAATCCCTTCTGAAAAACCTTCCTCAAGACTTGTCCAGGCAGTTTCCAGGAGTCAAGAGCGACTCTAAGACATGGACACACAGACACACACAGAGACAAACTCAAGCTGTTTTCAGTTCACCTGTCCAAAAATGTCTCAGCTGTCAACCAGATAAATGTTAAAGTAAAGATTTCCCCTGCCAGTTGTGGCTGACTCAAGGGGATGGTGCTCATCTCTGATTCACAGCCAAGGGAGCCGGTATTGTCCGAAAACACTTCCATGGTCATGTGGCTGGCAAGACTATACACCAAGGCGCGCAGGAGCTGTTACCTTTTCCACCAAAGATGGTACCTATTTATCCACTTGCATTTTTGCATGCGTTAGAACTGCTCGGTTGGCAGGAGCTGGGGCAAGTACGGGAAGCTCACCCCATTACGCGGCAGCGCTTGGGTCTCAAAATCAAGCCACTAACCTTCTGGCTGACAAGCCCAGCATCTTAACTGCTTAACTACTGTGTCCCTGTGTTAAACTGCACCAGTTATTGATGTATAATAGGAGCCATATTTTAAAAATTCAAATGCAGATGACTGGAACTGAGCTATTATGTTCATTTCTGTATCTGTTCTGATTCTCAGTCTTTAGCTTCATCCGTGCAAAGATAAGGACAGCTGGTAGCTCAGCCAATGGGACATTTGACTACCATTTCAGCAGCAGAATTCAGTAGCAAACAAAGTTTTAGGGCAGTGGCTTTTAAATCAAAAGAAAGAAAAATATCCTTCCTGCTCTGTAATACCACATTAAGGAAATCTCAGTTACTGTAGTAGCAGCTCTGCAAATATACATTTACATATCCTTCAGTCAAGGCAGACAATGAAAGCTGTGAATTAATGGGAATGTGTGGAGCAAATGCAGTTAGGAAGACTATTGATACTTTAGTGAGGATGCCAATGGTGATAATGTCACTAACATTAATCAGGAATGTTATGAACTGATTTTTTTTCCCCATGCCAGAAAGTTACAAAGAAATGCACAATTAAGAATCACTGACAGTAGGACCATAAATTACAGGCTACTAGCTGTTTTTTTTTTTAATCCAACATATTTCCCAACACCTGTGAGCCTCTTAGAAATCACACCTGCTTAGCTCTAAATTATTTCTTTCTTCTTTATTTTCCACTTTTGGCAATAGTATACAGTGGTGCCTCACAAGATGAGATTAATCCGTTCCGGAATAATGCTCTTAGCGCGAAATGCTCGTAAAGAGAAACACAGTTTCCCATAGGAAACAATGGAAAGTCAGATAATCCGTTCCA